>CM052221.1:3630797-3760202 GCA_028454225.1 Lasioglossum leucozonium | reverse complement strand
TAGCAACACGGTACATTATCTTACAATATTTTATACATTTTAGTATAAGGCAACTTAGCACTTTTCCTTTCATTCTCCTATTTTTTGCATTCTATTATTAGATGATTCATGTTAATTGGTACTTTACATATATCGCAGATCGTGTTTTCTTTTTCGTTTAACAAAAATGAATGGGTTATTTCGGAGTGTCCAATTCTGATTCTAGAAATTGAAGTTTGGATTTGACGGTCTACTGGACTTTGAAATTTTTGCCACTGAAATACACATATAATTAAGTAAAACGTTTTTAGTCAAACTGCGCGATAAGATTACCTATAATTTACTTATTATTTAAGACGTGTTTTAAAGTAGTCCAAATGACTTGAATTTTATCAAATGTTTAAGTAGAACCGGGCGATTATGGTTAGACACATCAGCCGATGCTTAATTAACAGCCTGCGTATTATCCGAATTTTCTCGAGAAATCAAATAGAAAGTCTCATTTCTTTAGATGAATAAAGAGAACGAGGATGAATTAATTAAAACGTTGTTAACCTTAATCGCAGGAATGTTCTTTCGAAATTGTTATTTTAACGCGGGAGTCAAGGCATGAATATCGAAAAACGATGGTTTAACGTTATCGATAATCGATATTTTGTTAACGTACCTTCACCTCGCGTATTCGAAAAAATGATATCGCTCATGTACAAGAAAAACATCACAACGAAAAATTTTACAGTTTTCGTTTTATTGCATTCAAATACTCGCCCGAGTATTAATAAATACATACTTATAAAACTAACCAGATAAATATAAAACCCTATTATGTAGGTTTTATTTCTTTTTACTTGCAGCCACAGCTAGTTAAACTATCAAAGGACGTTTGAATCGTTCTCCTGTAAAATTTGTATTTTTATATTTGTGACGTTTTGTTCTTTTGCATGAGCAATATGTATATCTTATGCTAGTAATTGGTTCGCTGATTCTTCTTTCATTTGATGCGCACATTATGTCGCTTACGAAACGTTTTAACGTCGATCGAAATAGGATCGATAATTTTATTCCACGACGTCGTTGTTAACTATGTTCTCAACGAGAATAACTTTATTTAATATAGACACCGCATGCATTCTGCCATATTGTTCAGCATCACTTGTAGATAATCATGTCTCTTAATTTAAAATATAGTAAACACATCGATAAAATCGTCAAATCAATTTTATAATTGGCATCAGTAGTTTACATAAAAAGGCGACAATCTCGAATTAATTTTACAGCGGTACGAGACTCGGCAATGTTTAAATTGATAGGGGTAAGGCACGTGCGTTATTTGTTTTTGATTAACATAACCTCTCGCGGTTTTCTTTAATTCGATGGCAAGTGAAACGACATGCGACGAGAAATTCGAACGCTTATTTAAAACGGATCGCGAGAACACTGTTTAAATAAACATGTACACGAATGAAATGTTGTTCCTCATGAATTGCTTTAATTCTAGTGGTCTGAAAGTTGAAGACGATTCAGAAGATTCGAAATTTCAGGCAAAATACGTTTGTACCGTTGAATTATAACTCGTCCGTTTCATGTTGTAGGTACTACACAATTTTTACATGTTCTTGGTATTTGTAACGTCATGAAATGCATAATTTCGAATGAGATCACGAACGACGTTGTGCATTAAGAATCAACGAAATTTATTATCATCTATTTCGTTTCTTTTTCTTTGTATCATTTCAAAAACAGGAAAGATGGCAATGAGCTACTGTACCATATTACGTTTCAAGCAGACCGCAACGTCAAACAGATACTTGCTAGAGAAATGTCTGAAACAATATTTCACATATCGTACGAGCGTTTATTCCACTGGGATCAACAATCACCATAAAAATTATGTCTCGAAGAACGAACGAATAGCTAGGAGGAAAGCGTTAAGAACACAAATACTCCAAGATATTAAGCACACCAAACGAAAAGTCGAGGAGATTATAGAGAAGGAGAATATTTGGACAGTGCCAAACTTTCTTTGTATGGGTAGAATTGTAGCATCCCCTTATTTGAGTTATTTAATTTTGTCGCAGGACTATCAGGTAACATATAACAACATCTAAGATGTTGTTGCAACTCGGTCGTACTAATGTTCTTCGCTTGCATTACAGGTAGCACTGTGGCTTTTAATAATTGCAGGATTCAGTGATATGGCAGATGGATGGATCGCACGTACATGGATAACACAAGCTTCGAAGCTCGGTAGTTTTCTAGACCCAGTCGCCGACAAATTGCTAGTGGGCACGCTGTTCTTATCGCTGGCCTGTGTGGGATTGGTTCCTATTCCTCTAACGTGTCTTGTTGTTGCGAGGGATGTTGCCTTAGTTTCCGCTGCTTCATACATTAGATACCGTTCTTTACCTCCACCAGTATGTGTCCCATGAAAGAACACTCTTTGCTCTTTATTGTAGAACACGCTTCCAAGACATTACGGAAAACTAGCAGTTTCTGCAAATATTACAGCAAAGATAGAAGCAAACTATAATATAGGATAGAGGGTACATCGATCGAATAGTTCACTAATTGGTTTATTGAAATGTTTCAGAAAACCCTGGCGAGGTATTTCGACCCTACGCACGCGACTGTACAGTTAGCCCCGACATACATAAGTAAAATTAACACCGGCGTTCAGTTGTCATTCGCCGCAGGAACTCTGGCTGCCCCTATTTTCCATTTTGTGAATCACCCGATTATGGTGGGCCTTTGCTACGTTACAGCGTTGACAACGCTAGCAGGTGGTATAAGCTACTTGTGGTCAAAGAACACTTACAAGTTTCTGAGGAAAAAGACGGACACGAAGCAGACACCTCGCTAGGTACATCATGTATATGCTTAATCGCTAAGCAATGAAGAAATACACTGTTAATACACTCTTAATAGATTTATTATATTCTTTCTACGATGGTTAAGATTTAGACATGTCGTTCAATTCATAGGCACAGTCCTCGAACACGCTTGCATCGTAGCACACTCCGATATAATCAATCTCTAGTTTGAAGGGCCCCTGATTCATGTCGGCGAGCGTGATTCCGAAATGTGTGATAAGATTGGGCGGTAAAGCCCTCTGATCGTCTCGTACCCCGCCCTTCGCAGTATATACAAATTTCGAGAATGGTATCTTAACGTTTTGCCAGTAAGGGCCACCCGTGGTGTACATGAAATAGTGATGACTATGGTACCACGTGATATCGAAAAATCCCCTTTGTAACAGATTCAACATGTAACATCTGCCATCCCCCCGAACTCTTAAAATTAAACAATTGTAAACATCGAGATTGTACTTGGTCTCTCGTTTAAAAGATTTTCTCTTCGGTACGGTAGTAATGTTACAATAACCGGCTCTCCCAATTGTGCCGTCCTTAGGCAGACGAGGATTTAGTTCACCGTGAAACAGTCCGGTACCAGTAAGCGTAAAGTCTAATCTGAAAGTAGGAAAAGGTATGCGTAAATGATTGAAAAGTTAAATGATTTGACCTATAAACAGCTGAACTAATCTATAAAAACATATTATTTAAATTTTTATTACAGATCCAGATAAAGAAGTTGTAAATGGATCCTTACTTGGCAGTTGAGAAACCTTCGTTATAGTCGCTGTCGCAAGTTAAGACCCATCGGTTTCGACAATCTTCCGTTCCATCGAACTTCCAAAGAATTTCTTCGGCATCTGGCAATATCTCGGTATGATGAATTCTGAAAACGTCTCGCATTTCTGATAAAAATAGAGAACTCTCTTCCTTGATGTCGCGACATCCTGCTTTGAGTCTTCCGAGCAGGCTCAAGTTTTCTTCTTTCTTTACGATATCATGTACTACCGGATAATTCGATCTCTTTGGTTCCCAAAAATCTAACAAACGACTGCTGTTATGAAGTTTTCGCGTGCTACCACTAGATATCTTCGAACACCACACTACTACACGAATCATGATTCACGAGGCATATATTTACAGAGGTCCCATAAGAAGTAAACTTTTTGGTTATGTGAGTTATGTCATGAACCGGATGATCCAGACTAAACAATTACACTTCAAGCTGTATGCTTTAATCATTATAAAATCACACTATTACTGTAAAATTCAACTTGCACGTTATATAAATTCTATGAATTCAACACGAATGCATAGACTATAAATAGTTTTTAATAGTCTTGTCATATTCAATGACGGATCAAACGTAATGCACAATACCATCCATAAATCTTTTGCGAAAATTAAAATTAAAAAATTTGCATTTTTCGAAAAATATACATAAAGAGTATACACAAACAAGGGTGCTCATAGTTAGGGATTTGCTACCAGAGAGTATCTACATACTCTCTGTTGCTACTATCGCTATAGTGCTGCGCCGAACGACGCATGGAAACCCTAACAGAACTAGCATGTGTAGTCCAGATTCTGGATCCTTATCCAATAGGAAAATTCGAATCTTCCAACTAGACGTTGATTCGTTGAATAGCTCGTATTCTGGTTGCAGCTTGACGGTGATTGGTGGTGAATGAGCCTCAATATTACGCGCACGAGAATTACTACTTCAAATTTCAGATTAGATACCTCAATCATAGACGAGGTACAAAGATAGACCTATCATCTTATGGGACTTCGTGTCACATGTTCTGAAATACCGACTGTTCAAAAAATCAGATGTTTTGGTATGCCCTCTACGATTTGGAGTGGTGAGTTTAGGAATTATATTGACTTTCAGCACTGACGAGATATCCTCATCGGTGCTGTCAAACTGTCAAGTATTGAAGGCGTAGTTGCCAAATCACATCCGAGAATATTCGTCGCAAGGTTGCCAATTTACTGTTACTGCCGTGGAATGCACAGCACGTATTTCGGCTATTTTCTACCAGAGAGGATAGTGTTTCTACGTTACGATCACAAATCTGGAATAGTAAGCGAAACGAGTCAATACATGATTACTACAACTTGAATATACAACTATTTCATTTCTATTTACATATAGAAACTCCTGCTTATATACTTATTTTAAAGCTGAATAAATGCTTTTTCGATTTATATAAATAAACTTTTATTCATTGATAGTAAACAAAATAATAATTGTTGTCGAAAATTGAAGTACGTATTTGAAAAACGCTACGAACTTCCTTTCCAATCTAATATAATAATACGTGGTGATATCTCAATTTGTAATTTAAAAATATTTCATGAACGAACATTATTTCCTTACACTTGTTCTTATACATAATTGTTCCAAGAATCGATCTGTGGGAACAGAAATATCTTGAAGAATAAAAAATTAGAATAAAAAATTAGATGGCAAGATGGTCAAGAGACTGCTTGTCGATATAGTTGGTAAAAGGAATTGTTATAAATATTAACCAGTTCGAAATAATAAAATCAGTGTATTGTGTTCAATAAATTAATGCATGCGGCTGTTCATGATTTAAAAGTGATTCTGTATCTCGAGTCCTATTAAAAATTTTTACTAAAAAATTAGATGGCAAGGTGGTCAAGGGAGTGTTTGTTGGCATCGTTGACAGAAGGAATTGTTATAAATGTTAGTCAATTCGAAATAATAAATGTATTAGTGTATTGTGTTTAATAAATTAATTCGTGAAAATATTCATGGTTTAAAAGTTATTCTGTACCTCGGGTTCCACTACCTATTAACACTAAAAAATTAGATGACCAGGTGGTCAAGGGAGTGTTTGTCGGCATCGTTGGCCAAAGGAATTGTTATAAACATTAAACAGCCATAGATAATAAATTTATCAATAATTACTATCACGGCGATCGAAATCGCCGGAGTGGAAATAGATGGAGTGGGGACAGTTCCGCGTCGCTGCGCAGCTGCGCCTGAACTCGGCGAGCACTCTCAGTCAGTCAGTCAGTTGGGCCGCGGACTCCGGCCCGGGCGGTCCGACGGGTCCGACTGAGTGATCGCGAGTGAACGCGAGTGATAGTGAGTGACCAGTGGCTGTCCAGTGGCTGTCCAGTGGCTGTCCAGTGGCTGTCCAGTAGCTGTGCAGTTTGGTGAGTTTGGCCAATTTTTTTTTTTTATTTGTGATGGTTTACTTTGCGAGAGTTTATTTGTTGCTTTACAGCACAGGGTGGGCCAAGGGTTTTACAATGCTTATGTTGATTACCCTTGACCCACCTTCAACGATTCTGCCCTCGACCGTTAATTCAACGAACACCGTCGTTTATCATCAAATTGTATATTCCTGATTTAAAATTGGTATTCCTTCGATCGAAGGTCCCCCAGGGGCTCACTCACTTGACCGTGAGTGAGTACGGGGTGTCGCGTCCCCGGGGCTCCCGAATCGCCTATAGGCCGCACTCGTGTGCGGGGTTAGTTTGGCTCTCGTGAGCTGGTGTTAGGTTGGCTCTCGTGAGCTGGTTAGATTCGCACTCGTGTGCGGGGTAGGCAGGCCGCACTCGTGTGCGGGGTTAGCTGGGCTCTCGTGAGCTGGTTAGATTCGCACTCGTGTGCGGGGTAGGCAGGCCGCACTCGTGTGCGGGGTTAGTTTGGCTCTCGTGAGCTGGTTAGATTCGCACTCGTGTGCGGGGTTTACCATTGCTCTTCATCACATATTCATCATCGTTGTTTTAATTGCTCGACATCTAATTGAATTGTGTTTCTGAAGTTTCATAAGATCCTCTTCTAGAAATTGATATTTCTTATTTAAATTTGGCATTCCTCCGATCGGAGGTCCCTCAGGGGCTCACTCAGGGATGGGGAAACCGTGAGTGAGTACGGGGTGTCGCGTCCCCGGGGCTCCCGAATCGCCTATAGACCGCACACGCGTGCGGGGTTAGCTTGGCTCTCTTGAGCTGGTGTTAGGTTTGCTCTCGTGAGCGGGTATTAAGTTTACACTCGTGTGCGGGATTTAGTTTGTTGTATTTCTTGTTGTATTCACACTCGTGTACGGGGTTATACAGACCGTCAGGATACATCGAATGAAGAGGACACCAATCAAGACTACAGCGTATTTTAAGTTAGTTATATTTGCTCGGCTTGCGTGCGTGCATTATAAGATTGTATATCGTCGTTGTAAATATGTCGAGTAATTATTGCCTTAACTTCACTTAATTTAATTTAATTTAATTTCATTTCGTTTAATTTCATTTAATCTAACTTCACTTTGCTCGGCTCGTTACTTTTTATTCCGACACAGCCTTCTGCTGTGTCGGACCTTGCTTGTATGTACCAATCCAGTTGGTAACGGTATTCGGCGTCAATTCATTGAGAGTGGATGGTCAAGCGATCTGTTTGCCGTGTTACACTGTATAAGTGAAAAGTCCTCTCTGTCGCGATTCCACCTGAGTAACCTCAACGTAAGTTGAATGGTACCGGTTGGTATATGAGTAAATGGGACACCGTGCGAGCTTTTCTCTTGGTCATCGCTCTTCTTGAGTTCATGTTGGGTATCGGTGCTGACTGGAGTTTGGCTGCAAGCATTGTACGCGTTCGCGTCACCCTCGAATCAAAGCCTTCTGCTCTGGTTCGCTCTTGTTTCTCTTTTTGAAAGAATCAGAGCTTTCTGCCTGATTCGCCTTTGCTCCCCCGTGGATCGGAGACTTCTTCTCCGATTCACAACTTTTTCCCCGCAATAATTACTCGACATATTGCGTTACTGCGTTAGTATAAGTTCGTCGTTGTTAGGAAAGGAAGCCAGAAGGAATATTGTATTCGTTCTGACTCCCTTTCCGGGTCTCTTGTGCAGCAACCTCCTCGTGGTGAGACCTGGGCAATCGGTATTATCCTCTGTTTGTAAGAACTTATAGTATCTTACAAATAGTGGATAATATCGAGCTAATAGCTGCACATTTAGAATTTGTGTAAATATATTATATCCTAGAATGTAAGACATGATAGATGTAAGACCAAATATATTCATTTATTATCAAATTGTAAGTTTCTTATTAAAAATTGGTATACCCTCGATCAGAAGTCCCTCAGGGGCTCACTCACTTAACCGTGAGTGAGTACGGGGTGTCGCGTCCCCGGGGCACCCGAATCGCCTATAGGCCGCACTCGTGTGCGGGGTTAGCTTGGCTCTCGTGAGCTGGTGTTAGGTTGGCTCTCGTGAGCTGGTTAACTTCGTACTCGTGTGCGACGTAGGCAGGCCGTACTCGTGTGCGGGGTTAGCTTGGCTCTCGTGAGCTGGTGTTAGGTTGGCTATCGTGAGCTGGTTAGATTTGCACTCGTGTGCGGGGTTTGTAGGCAGTTCTCGTGTACGGGGTTTATAGTTACTCTCATCGCATCTTCATCATCGTTGGTTTTATTGCTCGATTTATAATAGAAATGCTTCTGAATTTTCTCGAGATGGTCTTCTGAAAATTTATATTTCTTATTTCAAATTGGTATTCCTTCGATCGGAGGTCCCTCAGGGGCTCACTCACGGGTGGGGCCGTGAGTGAGTACGGGGTGTCGCGTCCCCGGGGCTCCCGAAGTGCCTATAGGCCGCACGCGTGTGCGGGATATAGTTTTGTCGTATTTCTTGTCGTATTCGTACTTGTATGCGGGGTCATGTATTGTTTAACAGTCGGTCAGGATACATCGAACGAAGAGGACACCCCAACGAAGAGAATACATCGTGAAGACTGCGTATGTTAAGTTATTTATATTTGCCGAGCAATTATTGTCTTAGCGTCACCCCCCCGAACCAGAGTCTTCTGCTCTGGTTCATTTTTCTTCGTTGCAATTCAAAGCCTTTTGCTATGATTCTTCCCTCTTTTGCGACAATAATTGCTCGGCTTGCGTGCGTGCGTTAGTTATTAAGATTGTATATCGTCGTTGTAAATATGTCGAGTAATTATTGCCTTTTAATTTCGCTTAGTTTAATTTAGTTTAATTTTATTTAACTTCACTTTGCTCGGCTCGTTTTTTGATTCCGACACAGCCTTCTGCTGTGTCGGACCTTGCTTGTATGTACCAATCCAGTTGGTATCGGTATTCGGCGTCAATTCATTGAGAGTGGATGCTCAAGCGATCTGTTCGCTGTGTTACACTGTGTAAGTGAAAAGTCCTCTCTGTCGTAATTCCGTCCGAGTTACCTCAACGTAAGTTGCTTGGTAACAGGCGGTAACTGGAGTAAATGGGACACCGTGCGAGCTTTTCTCTTGGTCATCGCTCTTCTTGAGTTCATGTTGGGTATCGGTGCTGACTGGTGTTAGGCTGCAGGCATTGTACGCGTTCGCGTCACCCTCGAATCAGAGCCTTCTGCTCTGGTTCGCTCTTGTGTCTCAATTTGAAAGAATCAGAGCCTTCTGCCTGATTCGTCTTTGCTCCCCCGTGGATCGGAGACTTCTTCTCCGATTCACACCTTTTCCCCGCAATAATTACTCGACATATTGCGTTACTGCGTTAGTATAAGTTCGTCGTTGTTAGGAAAGGGAGCCAGAAGGAATATTGCATTCGTTCTGACTCCCTTTCCGGGTCTCTTGTGCAGCAACCTCCTCGTGGTGAGACCTGGGCAATCGGTATTATCCTCTATTTGTAAGAACCTCTAGTATCTTACAAATAGTGGATAATATCGAGCTAATAGCTGCACACTTAGAATTTGTGTTAATATTGTATTCTAGAATGTAAGACATGGTAGATGTAAGAACAAATGTATTGAATGATTTTCAATAAAGATCTTGTAAATTAATATCCATGATTATTTCAAACCTATTCCCTCTATAACATTTTGCAATGTCACGTTCCGTCTGATTCAACGACAATAAGAGCGTTATAACATTCTACAGTAAAAAGTAATTGTGTTCCAAAGTAATGTCAGCATTCTACGTTTATTCATTACCTACGATACTACATATAAGTACGTTTACGTACGCCACTGACGCAGTCTTACTTAGATCTCGAGCAAATGTTCTATTTAGGTAGAGGCGGAACTTTTAGTGATGTTGATATTTCAAAATATATAAGTCGTTTAATTAATCTAATAAACACAATTAACTGCAACTTAAATTGTAAAAATATAGTGAATTCTTATTTATATAGGCATAAAAATGCCTGTTTTATTAAACTTGCAAGTCGTTATTTTAAAAAACAAGAATAATAAATATGTGTGTACGCATTAAATAATTGTAAAGAAAGTAGAGCATTAGTTTAAAATATGTAAAATTATTGCAATATACTTTCTTCAATAATACGAGCAATATAACAAAATTAATTTTACTATAGTTCATATTTTTATTATTCATTCTTCGTAAATACTATTTTCTCTGTTCAAATATACGCGCCATATTCATGTATGACTTCCAAATCATATTAAACATCCGTAGTAAAAATGAAGTATACGGAATATTCAGTTCTTACTAATACGCCCAAATTCGCGAATTATCGATAACAGTGAGTGCGACACCGAAATGGAACGGGGGCTCTTAGAGCCCCCCGAAGCGTGGACAGAAAAGTCCATAAGCTGCAATGTCTGTACTGATCCTAAGTCTGTGTCCTAAGTCTGTGTCATTCTGCGTTGACGACGATGTCACTGACGACTGACCAGTGAAACCGACAAGAGAATCTGGTCAGTATCTCGCCACCACAATTAGTTACCGACGGTCTTGGAGCAGGGGTTGGCAGTCGGTGCTGCTAGAATCCTCTGTATTCAAAATACTAGCCTGGTCTACAACCCACTATCTTGAATACTCTAGCATGGACTAAAACCCATTCCATTCTTCTTACTTACCGATAATCCTTGTCCGTCGAAATCACCGAGATAGGGTTTTCCCTTCGTGAACGATGGTCATCATGGCATGTTGAAAACAAATTTCTGTTGCACGTGAAGATGGTATTATTGAGGCGCAGTGGATTGTTTAATAAGAGAAGCTTACTTTTTCTACGACCGACAAATCACAGCAAGAATGGAAATATCCATAGTAATACGAAACCAACAGAATCCACGGAACAGATCGAGGAAATCAAATTATCGGACGGGTAAGAATGTCACGTGTTCGTTAACCTAAATCTGGTTAGTGTATCTACATTTATGTACACTGAACATTCGAGAAGAACGTTATCGTTCGCACTGTTTTCAACTGTAATCGTTCTGTATTATTGCAGGAAAACGATCAGTTTGTTGACCGGCAAGTACGCTCGATTTGCGAGCGGAAACGTGATCGCGAAATGCGGCGAAACCTCGGTTATGACCACTGCGGTTCGAAAGAACGAGGCAGTGTACAGTCAAATAACTCCATTGACGGTGGATTATCGGCAGAAAGCTGCTGCGATTGGACGTATACCAACAAATTATTTTCGCAGAGAGTTGGGTCACACGGAACATGAGATTCTTGCGAGCAGGTTGATAGACAGGTCTGTACGACCGTTGTTCGACAAAAGGTATTGTTACGAAACCCAAGTAGTATGCAATTTGTTGGCTGTCGATGGAATTAATGATCCTGAAGTGTTGTCCATCAATGCGGTATCAGCAGCTTTAAGCGTCTCGGACATTCCATGGAATGGACCTGTAGGAGCCGTGAGAATTGGTTTAATCGATGATCAGATTGTAATCAATCCTTCGAGACGTGATCTTCAACACAGCAACTTAGATCTCATTGTAACATGTATGTCAAAAAGTTGTATTATCATGATCGAAGGTTCGGCTAACGATGTCTCGGAGCAAGACCTCCGGAAAGCTATACGCATAGCCGTCAAAGAATGTCAGTTGATTGTGGCGTCTATAACGCAATTAAAAGATCGTATAGGCAAACCAAAGACTAAAATCCCGGAACAAACGATCGAAGACATGTCAGAGCCTGTAAGGAAATTTTCAGAGCAAGAAATACGTAATATTTTCATGTGTTACACTCATGATAAGATTTCACGGGACAATGCCATTAACGATCAAAGAACGAGAGTGTTAGATAATTTCAAGGAAAATGATTCAGAAGCTGTTAAAACAGCCTTTAATACACTTGTTAAAAACACCTTTAGGTCCTTATTATTCGAAACGCATAAAAGGTAACGTGAAATGGTAACAATATCAAGATGAAACACAAATCTCACGTTTAGTGAAACCCAAAATTGCTGTTGGACAGTGTGATTAATCATGCATGTAAGTAACTGAATGATTTCAGATGCGATGGTCGTGAATTCGGTGATCTGAGAGATATAAAGTGTCAAGTAGGTTTGTTCAAACCGCTTCATGGTTCTGCATTTTTCCAAAGAGGACAGACCCAAGTTATGTGCACCGTCACTCTCGATTCCATAGAGAACGCGCTCAGGATGGACAGTATTACATCACTAATCAGGTATTCTATGTACCAGTTTTTTTTTCATGTGAGAATAACATAGATAGATTACATAGATAGATTCAAGAATGCATAGATTAAAAAAATTGACTAAATTTTTGAAAACCTCTATGCTTCGAATGGTTGATATTTTGTAATTAGGTTTCTTTACAGAAATGATTATTGAAATTTCCTACCTCACTGACACAGCGTAGTTTAATGAACCTTTTAGAATAAATAATCACAGCGCTTGAGAAAATTGGAATACAGAACAAATTACAATGACCAAAGTTACAAGCTTGGATTAGATTTTCGGGAACATTTTATTAATTTGTAGAATGTACATATTTATGTCAGTAATATAGATAGTGACGTTTGAATGGTACAACATTTTCTTCGAGACACCGAAAATCGTTCTCGTAATCATCGTTTTTTCAAAGAAAGTCATCCTATTTACAAAATTCCAGCCAATTCGGAGTATGGTAGTTTTCAGAAGTACTGGCAAAGGATTTAAGTGTTCAAACGTGTTAATTCCAGCTCATCAGAATTATTAAAGAAAAAATGTGTTTGTAATTGATGCAAAAAATTTTGATTTTGCATAAAGATCCGCAGTCCATTAACAACATTTCACAAACTTCTAGCGGAATCAAAGACAAGAATTTTTTTCTCCATTACGATTTTCCACCATACGCGACTAACGAGATCGGAAGGGTCACTGGAACCAATCGTAGGGAAATAGGCCACGGGGCGTTAGCGGAGAAAGGATTGAGAGCAGTGATACCAAAAGATTATCCTTTCTCTATAAGGCTAACAAGTGAAGTGCTAGAGTCGAACGGTAAGTTGCTCGCGCATGCAGCGACAGACAAACATTTTGCTCGGTGCAATCTGATACTGTACGTGCAGGTTCCTCATCGATGGCTTCTGTGTGCGGTGGCAGCATGGCATTAATGGACGCAGGCGTGCCCATATCAGCTCAAGTCGCCGGCGTAGCCATTGGATTGGTATCGCACTTCGATGACAGTAACTCGAAGCATGCCGACCAGTACCATATATTAACGGATATATTAGTAACTACGTCTCTATTGGAATTGAAAAGCACGAAGAAGATGGGACGAGATTAACGTCTCATTCCTTCGGTTACAGGGCATAGAGGACTACTTAGGGGATATGGATTTCAAGGCAGCCGGCACGAAGAAAGGATTCACTTCTTTGCAACTCGACGTCAAAGTGCCGGGTCTGCCTGCGAAAGTGATCATGGAGAGTATACAGAAGGCAACCTCGGCTAAACAGAGAATAATTAATATCATGAACGGTGTGATAATGTCCCCGCGGGACTGTAAGTCGAACAATCAGCCGGTGTATGAAACCATAGAGGTGCCCGTGCACCAACGGTCGAAGTTCCTTGGAGTTGGAGGCTACAACGTGAAGAAAATCTTCACCGAGACTGGTGTAAATGTACGGCAATCGAATTTCTTTTCAGGCCTCGGTCACACGAGACGTTTGTAATGTCCGTCATTTCAACGCTCGTGTGACTCCGGCCTTACTCTGACCGAATTAAACGAGTTCGATGATAATCAATGTTCGCTTTCGCAGATAAATTCGCAAGGCGATAACATGTACTCCTTATTCGCGCCTAACAAAGACGCAATGACTGAAGCCAAAGAGATGATCGATCAAATCCTGAAGAAGGACAGCGAGCCGGAGCTCACGTTCGGCGACATTTACACGGCGAAGATCACCGAAGTCCGGGAGGTCGGGCTGATGATCACATTGTATCCCACCATGAATCCGACGTTACTGCCGAACTCGCAGCTAGACCGTCGCAGGGTCCATCATCCCAGCGTGCTCGGCTTTCAAGTCGGTCAGGAGATACAAGTGAAATATTTCGGACGAGACCCGGTTAGCGGGCAGATCAGATTGTCGCGCAAAGTGCTGCAAGAACCGGCCTCCGAAATACGGAACCTCGGCATCGTCGCCGGAAACGATTAACGTCTCGGTCCTAACTTCTTAACTTCCAACTCCCATTCATCGAAACAGTCCACTTGTTACTTTGAATACGAGTATAACGGAGCTGATATTAACGGAGAGAGTGGCGCGTATCGTGATCATGCATCGAAAATGTCTTACTTGATAATACTTGACGCGTCAGATACCGGACGCTTCTTCACCTATTATTCACCGGAAGTTGTTTAATGTTAAAACTATCGAGCCTGACGTGGCACTACGATTTGTAGTCAGTCGAATAATTAATGGCACAAATCAGAATAATTTTTTTAATAATTAACCAAACGACTTCAGATTTTTTGCCAAGCTAGCTGGATTACTGTAACGTGTAATAAAATTTTTTGTGAAAATTGCATATAGTTGGAATTATAAAAAATTGAGTAAAAGTTAGTTTTTTTCACAAAATCTTCATGTTATCTGGTAAACTAATCCTTCTAGTTTTGACAGAAAATATGAAGTCGTTTGGTGCATTTATAAAAATAAAAAATTTATTCTGATTTAAAAGGTTTACTAAAAATATTTTTACATATTTTTCGGACCAATGTCTGCCCGTTGTCACACTTCCAGTAGGTGAAGCGTTAAGTCGTAAAGGAAACAAGTTCATCGATGTGCACTTACGTATTCGTATGCTTTGCGACACAGACAATATTGTGTCCAATAGAGTGAGTGCGTCAAACCTGCGATACCAGTATCGTATGTTCTTAGAATTTTCTGTTAATACTATGTAAGTGTAATTTTTATTTCAATCAATGTAAATACAAATTTTTTACGAGTTATTAAAATTATTGAAATAATGTTACATCGTAAAACGATGTTCTATTGCAAAGAGCCTTGATTACCTCACGAGACGGTCGGAAGCAGTGGTGGTCGCGATGACGCGTTGCTGGAACGCGACGCTAAGGAGGAAACATTGCGCCGTCTATTCGCGTGAACTCTGAGATATGTAACGGAATTCTGATCTCAGTATTCAATAATCGAACTTTCACCGATAACTTCACCTCGATAAGTCTAATAATTTAACGGTAGTTGAAATAGTTTAATTAAGTTCGACAGCGATGGCTTCGAAGTTTCTCTATCGATACGTTTTTAAGCGGACGTCCACTTTTGTCCTCGGTGTTGTTATTTCCTCGATGTTCTTCGAGAGGGCTTTCGATTCGGCAACTGAGAGCGTCTTCGAATGGATCAACAAAGGAGTATGTCGTTCATTTATGTCTATAATTACTTTGTTGGCGAGCTTACTGCCAGCTTGTCGCCAGAACAGGGGAATTAACTCGAATTGAGGAGAAAGAGTTACCCCTTCTCAAGAGACATTGTGACACACGCACTACGAAGGGGAAGGGTAGAATGGAAGACAAGCCTTAATTCGGTGACTGTCTCCTCCATAAATGTGAAGTCCGAAACTACAATCCCTTCTTACACGAGTACTTACAATCGTAATTGTATTGTGCTCGATGTCATTTTAATAAGAAAAAAGAGACAAATACGATGGTACAGGTTTCATAAAAAAAGAAACAAAAATTGGGGGAAAGTTTGAATCTTTTGCTTTGCTTGTATTAGTGTGAGTGATTCCTCAGTGGTAGGGATAAAATTCTAACAGTTACGGTAGAGATCTTTCTCACAGTTACGGAGAGAATACTGTATAGTTCCTACGGTTAAAGCAGAACAAATTTTTAAATTGAAAGATTACAAGAGAACGTTGAATAAAATTTATTTGTACGCATCTTCTTTTTCCATAGAGGTCCTGGGAAGAAATAAAGGATCGATACAACGATCAACCGCAGGAAGTGCGTTACCAACGTCGGTCAGTGCCGGTCGCAAAGACGACAGCGACGAAAGAAAGCCCGCAGAAGTTGAGCAAAAACAAAATTGCGGAGCGAACGAGCTAATTAAAACGAAATAGTTACATTTTACTACTAACCGTTTGGCTTGTTGTGAACAATTAAGACTTGTAATAAATTCGAATTTATTTCGAATTTCGCGAACAATAAGCTAACAATATTTGCGTATCAAATTATGTAATCGATTGATTAATGCTCACTGTCAGAGAATAAATAATCGAAATGAATCAACGATCGAATCAATTGATGCGATTAATCGTGCATTCACATATTCCGGATTGTTTATTCTACGATCATTGGAGCCACAAAGGTGCCCTCGTAGAAAACTGTTGTTGAAGTTGATTCATTCACGTTCACTTAGTTTCCAGGATTTTGCAATTTTTTATATTCAAGCATTATTATAAAGTTTACTTAAGGCAAGAACCCTAGGAATGACTTTTCAGTAATTTCTTTCTTAGCATCGAACCACTGCTATTTCCGAGTCCGATGGAAATCGCCTACACAGGCGTCACCGACACAGTTTTCACCGATCTCAAAGTTGACCGACAATAACTTTGGCCGACAACGTCTTTGAACGACAACGATTTTGACTGGCGACGACTTTCGTCGACAACTCTATTATCTGAAAGTAACAATGTTTAACAGAAGCTTAAATTTTTGTTACACTAACTTAAGCTAATATTTCCGTTGCAATTAATGTTTTTTTTGTACAGTCCATGTATTTGAAATTTTTGTTAAATTCATTACCCAGATAGTACCGTCTTAAAGACGTCTCGGTGCTATCTGGGTAAATGGATTTCTTGTTCACTATTTTGAGAATAATACATTGTACCTAATGCTTCATGTGCAAATCAACAATATACAAATATATTTTGTACAGTTTGGTGTAATTCCGTTTCTTCGTAAATTTGTCCTCATATTCAGTATATCAAGAGAAGCAAATACATATATTTCAAACGGCTCTGAAGCAGCAGTTACAGCAATTCTTGATAACGAGTTCTTTATCAATATTATCTTCGACTGCAATACATGTAGGTAAGTAAGCTTCGTGATAAGTAATCGTTTTGCAAAATCGTATAGGACGTTACTGACATGTTCTCCAAGTGTATCGGATCTGATTGGACACATATCACTTAAATTATTATTTGTCGTTGATAATTTTAGTATCCGCAGTTAGCTTTTGATATCATATTACTATCGGTCTTATATATAAGTGAATGCTTCATGTGAATCGGATCGATATAGCAACAGTTGTCGAGTCGGGGTCGTGTTCGTGTCTATCTGTAAGTGCAAGTGATTTTTTATTAGAAAATAAAAGAGGGTTCATCCCCTATTACTGACTTTTTCAAAATAATATTTTAAACTTCTTGCTGTATATTTCTTTTCGCCGTTATAGTTGTTAGAACATTTCATGGAAGAAACAAGAATTATATTTACAATTTCAATACTTAAATATTGAGATCAGATAAATCGACTTCTATCTCGATTCAAGAGAAACAATAATATCAATATTGTTCAGGAATCAAGCGTTCAAAACGTCGGTTATCGAGCGACTGAGTTCAAACGCGGCTCAATCCACGAATCGATAAACGCGCATCGATTGTTAGCGCTGCCCTTACCCGTTAAGATCCGAATCGATCCGGTAATACCGTCCGCTAATCATTCTCAATCAGTACGCCAAACGATATACACGACAAGTCCGTAGTTTAAGTAAATCGAACGTAAGACAGTTTATCCGCGCCTATCGCGTTCTGTTCATCGTCCGTTATTTATTTCGGATTCGGCGACACGCTCTTGTGCTTATTGCAAGAATATCGATTCCGGAAGGAACATCGCGATCTTGTCGTAATAAATAGTTTTGTGTCGCAAAAGTGATCGTGCAGTCTTTATTCACTCTCCTGCATATCCTCGTCGCGATAGTTCCAGCTATCCACCCTCACACACGCCAAGCGCAAACAAATATAAAATTCGGCTTTAGCAGATTTATATTACGCTTCTAGGTTCAATGGGACCTGCTTACCCGGTAAGTAATTTTCTATAGATTTCCTACCGAAATTTGCCGAGAAATTCCGATTTTGATCCATCTGTTTCCGCATTAGGTTCGGTATTTTAGTGCAATGTTTGCAATCGCAAATCCATGCCAAACTTTGCCCTTGTGAAGGGTATAAGTCGTTTTTCATTAGTAACTCCTCCGCACAAAAGTCACGGAGAAAATTTTCGCGAAAGAAAAAGTTTTACCTCAAATGACCACAAGAATCACCGTCACCCATTTCGACGAAGTGCAACATTTTTGGGACCTCCTGTATACACATTGTAGTTAATATAAAATTTCGATTTTTGCAATCGCAAATCCATGCCAAACTTTGTCCTTGTGAAGGGTATAAATCGTTTTTCATTAGTAACTCCTCCGCACAAAAGTCACGGAGAAACTTTTCGCGAAAGAAAAAGTTTTACCTCAAATGACCACAAGAATCACCGTCACCCATTTCGACGAAGTGCAACATTTTTGGGACCTGCTGTATACACATTGTAGTTAATATAAAATTTCGATTTTTGCAATCGCAAATCCATGCCAAACTTTGTCCTTGTGAAGGGTATAAATCGTTTTTCATTAGTAACTCCTGCGCACAAAAGTCACGGAGAAACTTTTCGCGAAAGAAAAAGTTTTACCTCAAATGACCACAAGAATCACCGTCACCCATGTAGCGACTCGATCGCTACCATGCCCCGGGTAAAACCCTGTCTAGTAAAGACCGTTGTGTTGTAAGGGTTTTTCTACCTAGGCTATGGTCAAGCCGGCTGGGGTCACATCTGGCAGCCAGATTTTGCCCAGTTCATCTACAATTGCCCTTGGTGCATGACGGGCCCGGCTATCGCAGGTATACGTACGTACCTGATAGCCGGCCCCGCGGTACCGAGGGGTTTGCAGCCAAAGGTTAGCGCATCTGGAGGGTTTTTCCTAAGAAATGATTATCTGTCCTTTTCCAGCAGGACACTCTCCCCCTCTACGAGGACGAAGTAAGTAGCCCTCCAGATGCGTCGGAGGCTCTCTTAGTTTTGGGACTTCGCCGTGACAAGTCGTACGGTATTTGCACGGGATCAGACGCGAACGTAGATCTTAGTACTTTTTCAACGGTGTAAGAAATAAATTCTTTCGAGTAAAATTGGAAAGTGGGTTTTAATACTACTGTATTTGCGTCAACACCTTTCCCACTTCACCCATTTCGACGAAGTACAACATTTTTGGGACCTCCTGTATACACATTGTAGTTAATATAAAATTTCGTTTTTAGCTCCTGAAACAGTAGCAGCTTCCGAAGTCAGATTGGGAGTGACAAATAACAGAAAATTCTCTGTTTCAGATGTTCAAAATGACGTGGGCGTGCGGGTTCTTCTTGGTGCTGTTGTTTCCACAGTATCCATCAATCCGAGAGATCGATTTTAGCGGGACCATCGACTTTGATATAGAGAAAGAGTTGTTACCGAAAACTTCGGGCGAAAACTGCGACAAAGAGAACGCCGTCAACTTGGTGAATTTGGGATTCTCAGAGATTCCACTCCACGTGATCAAGAGCAACCAAATTCGATACGTTGATTTGTCATTGAACGGAATATCGAAGATACCTAACAGCTTCTTCCGTGACGCTCCGAATATAGAGTGCCTGAACCTGTCGCGAAACGAGATTTCACCGAGGATGGTCCTCGGTGGTAGCTATTCTGAAAGCTTGAAAACACTGGTTCTGGATCACGCCGGGCAGAGTTATGGGGACGGATCCAATTACTGTAAGATGACAGGACACTTTCCGAACCTAGAAACTCTTCACCTGAGTCGCATCGACAACTGTTACATAGACATTTCTTTCGAGGATAAACTCCCTCAGCTTGCGACACTATATTTGGCGGACTACGACTCTAGGACAATGAACTACCAATGGCAAATACCATCTACCGTGCGACACTTGCATTTAGAGGGAACCAAGTTTTATAAATCGATCGTGAATACAGTCAGTAACCTCCAGTCGTTGTATCTCGACAGATATAATTACAACTATGAACTCAATATACCCTCTTACGCCAACCTACAAGTTGTGTCGTGCAGGTATTGCTCTTTGAGCTCGAGAACAATAGACGAATTCTTCACGAGACCCCGAAACGCTTTAAGGCTAATCGATTTTACGCACAACAATCTCTCTTATCTGCCTGAAAACATGTCCCAGCAGGCGAGTAACCTAGAGAGCTTGCTTTTGAGTAACAACTACTTCACGACAATGCCGGACATGGAAAGTCTGACGCGGCTACGCGGTTTAATGTTGAGCCACAACCGTATCGAACAGGTCGTGGACATGAAGTCGGATTCCTTGAAGATGTTGAGTCTTCGGGACAATGGTATTTCCAGAATCTATAACACCACGTTCCTGGGATTACCTGCGCTCGAGATGCTGGATCTGTCGGAGAATAAATTGGCCTCCTTGCCAAGTGACTGGGCAGGGAGTTTGAAAAACCTGCTGACCTTGAACCTCAATTTCAACTTATTCGCTAGGTTCTCGGACACGTCTCTGATAACGGTCAGCAGCGGTCTGAGGCACCTGTTCATGAAAGGAAACCTATTCGAGAGATTCCACGAACGGGAGCTTGATCTTCCTCCCGAAAATTGTACGTTCTACTTCGCATTGCAGCCTAAAACAATTGTTCGTTACATGCCCTAAGATGGAATACTTCGTAACGCGGATGATAATTATAATTATGCATAGTAATCGGGTATAATTTATTTTGACGTTTTGTCAGTTTAATTAATGATTTTTTGCGATCAAAGGAACTAGAGTGCATTTTCAGCAACATTGCTGTCTCCATTTCTGGTATGTTCAGTTGCATATTGATAAACAATTATCTAAAATTTCATTTCTATACGGCATCGATAAATATTCCATTTCGACGACTTATCAGTTTGTTGAGTTATTGTTTCTGGAGGATACTTGTTGTTACGGCAATAATTCTAATCTAATCTCTACGGAGTTGTAGCTCCGATACTTGGAACTTTGCTGCAAGAAATTTTAACTATCGAATAACACGTCTTCCCGTTATGTTTACTTACAAAATTATTATTGTAACTACTACTATCTACCATTTTAGTCTTCACGTGCGAATTCTGTATCTAGCTGATTGGAGCGTTGCGGACAGTAATAAATAAATCGTATATGCATTGGAAAATTGTAAATGGATTTATTCGCCTGTTTCCTGAATATCGAAAGGAACATTAAAACATACAAGTTGGACTAATAACAATGACCACATTCATTATTTCCTTGTGTCCCGCGAGCTGTTTTCTCACTACACGTCCTCGAACGCTGCGAAAGCTCCTTCCACCAACGAGTCCTAATCATGAAAAAATTCCAACGTAAAGGTTACTTAAGGGAAATAGTTTACCACATCATTGAACTCGTCTTGACATGAGCTACAACACTATGATGTTAAAATTATATGTTGCCATTAGAAAAGTTTGAGAACGACAACAATCAGAACATTTCTTTTTTATATCACCATATTTGTTTATTTATATTATTTATTGTTTCAATATTACTCCTTCAACAGTACAACGTTTCTCTCTAACAATTTTCTTCTATCTTCGAGCCTAACACGGAGCTCTTTAGGTATTCTGTTTCTCGCGAATCGCCCGATATTTAGTGAGCATCGTGGGCAGTATTACAATCTACATTATACAATATGTATTGTATCCAATACTCTCTGTGCAAATAAATAATACACAAATATATTTTGTTCAGTTTGGTGTAATTTCATTTCTTCGTAAATTTGTCCTCCTATTCAGTATATCAAGAAAAGAAAATACATAATCAATGACATAATCGTTGTTCGATTCCGCAAGCGTAATAGCCGCTCGTCACGTAAAGGCCTCTTTCCGATTTTTAGCCGTCCTTTGAATAATTAGAAGAATGCTAACCCTCGACTTGCCCCAGGGGACACTCGAGGGTTCGAGCTGATGGCGTTGGAAAGATGGCCATAAAGTCAATCCGTGACACTCGCGTGCCGGTCACTAGGTACGCGAGGGTCTCGGATTCGGACGCAGTGGGCCTTATGGTCCGCATATTCGGCGACTCGGGGCATTGTTTCCTTGGGTCGCATGCGTAAGCCACTTAGGCTTTTTAGATTATTTATGATGCCTAAGCGTGGCACCCTGAGGCGGATCGGATAGAACCCTTGGCCTTCGTCACCGGACCCAGGAGTGGTAACCATCTGCGGGCCACTTGGGTAAATCAACTCGTTCTGCTCCGGGGTCCTGTATTTTGTCCATTTCGGGAATTCTCGGATTTGACTTGAGGTGGAGGCTTCCTCCTCCAACGGTGAGGGCGGTTACGGAAGATCCTCCTCCCTCAAGTCAACCAGCGAATGGGGATGATTTTCTCCCCCAGAAACGGGCCCATGTCCGAACTTCTTGGCGAATATAAGAAGGTGCGGACTCCGGGGCAGAAGGTTGGTTGGTTTCATGAAGTTCGTCTTCATTACGCTCATAGAAGAGACATCGTTTCGGTCTCAAAGTCTGTCTCACCGTTTCGGAGACAATAACGCACGCGCTGATCGCGACAAGTTGCTATATCCGCTTAACCTCCGCTTTCCCGCAACAATCCGCTGTCTCCGGGAAAATTAGTTGCCCAACGTTAAATCCGCCGGCAACAGACTTGTAAGTATATAATAAAAACTGTGATATATAAAAACCGTTTACAAGTCAACATTTCGACATTCGAAATAAACAATCGTTGTTAGTAAACATGATATGATCGTTGTAGATCATGTTACTGTTGTCATCTAAAGTTGTTGTCGGTAAAAATCGTTGTCGATTAAATTCGTCGACGACCAAAATCATTGTCGGCCAAAGTTATTGACGGTGAAATCTGTGTCGGTGATTTTCATGGAATCCGCCATTGTTTTCGTAGACCGGTCTGCAGCCATTTGGCACATAGTAACAAGCATACTTTGGAGATTTTGCGATCAATTCATTCGATTTATCTTCTTTCTTTCAAGATACCGTACCGCGAAATCTGAGTGTCGAAGGTCAGGCAGTAAATAAACGCCTGGAGGAGCGGGCAGCGGTCAAGAGACCATCGCGAACGATTAGTTAGCTAGTTAGTCAGAACAGCTCAGTACAGTAAGAAGAATCAGGATAGTATAGTGAAACAGTTTACAGTCAGTGCAGTTTCAAAACACAGGGAAAGGATTGAGAACTCATCAGAGCATACGGACACTGTTGAATCCATTACAATTTGTCCCATAACAGTGCTGCTCCTTCGAGTATTGACAGCATCACGTGCTGTATTTCAAAGAAATCTACTGAAGCAGCAGTTACTATAACATTCTTGGTAACTAGCTCTTTATCAATATAGACTACGATATATGTAAGGAAGTAAGCTTCGTGACAAGTAATTGTTTTGCAAAATCATATAGTGCGTTACTCACATGTTTTGATAAGTGTATTGGACCCGATTGCGACACATATCACTTGAATAATTATTTGCCATTGATAATTTTAGTATTCACAGTTAGCTTCTAATATCATGTTACTATCGGTCTTATATGTATGTATAAGTGAATGCTTCATCTGAATCGGATCGATATAGCAACAGTTGTCGATTCGATAACGTGTTCGTGTCCATCTGTACGTGCAAGTAATTTTTTGTTAGAAAATAAAAGAGGGTTCATCCCCCATTACTCACTATTTTTTATATTTCTTTTCGCTGTTATAGTGGTTAGAATATTTCATGGAAGAAACAAGAATTATATTTACAATTTCAATGCTCAATATTGACATCATAAAACGAATTCTATTTAGATTGAAAAGAAACATTCGCCTTTAGCAGATTTATATTAGGCTTCTACATGCAAACTACTTTCCACTTTTAATTATTTCAAATAGCACCTGTTTAGGCGGTAAGCAATTTGTTATCAAAAAATGTCGAACAATTCCGATTTCGACCCATGTGTTTCCGCATTAGGTTTGGTATTTGAGTGCCAAGTTTGCAGTCGCAAATCCATGCTCCTCCGCACAAAAGTCACGGAGAAAATTTTCGCGAAAGAAAAAGTTTTACCTCAAATGACCACAAGAATCACCGTCACCCATTTCGACGAAGTGCAACATTTTTGGGACCTCCTGTATACACATTGTAGTTAATATAAAATTTCGTTTTTAGCTCCTGAAACAGTAGCAGCTTCCGAAGTCAGATTGGGAGTGAGAAATAACAGAAAATTCTCTGTTTCAGATGTTCAAAATGACGTGGGCGTGCGGGTTCGTCTTGGTGCTGTTGTTTCCACAGTATCCATCAATCCGAGAGATCGATTTTAGCGGGACCATCGACTTTGATATAGAGAAAGAGTTGTTACCGAAAACTTCGGGCGAAAACTGCGACAAAGAGAACGCCGTCAACTTGGTGAATTTGGGATTCTCAAAGATTCCTCTCCACGTGATCAAGAGCGACCTAATTCGATACGTTGATTTGTCATTGAACGGAATATCGGAGATACCTAACAGCTTCTTCCGTGACGCTCCGAATATAGAGTGCCTGAACCTGACGCGAAACGAGATTTCACCGAGGATGGTCCTCGATGGTAGCTATTCTGAAAGCTTGAAAACACTGGTTCTGGATCACGCCGGGCACAGTTATTGGGAAGGACCCAATTACTGTGAGATGACAGGACACTTTCCGAACCTAGAAACTCTTCACCTGAGTCGCATCTACAACTGTTACATAGACATTTCTGAGGATGAATTCCCTCGGCTTGCTACATTATATCTGATGGACTACGACTCTATCACAGAGAACTTGAAAGAATGGAAAATACCATCAACCGTGCGACACTTGCATTTAGAGGGAACCAGGTTTGATGAATCGACCGTGAATTCAGTCAATAACCTCCAGTCGTTGTATCTCGACAGAATTAATTACGTCTATGCACTCAATATACCCTCTTACGCCAACCTAGAAATTGTGTCGTGCAGGTATTGCTCTTTGAACTCTAGAACAATATACGAATTCTTCATGACACGCCGAGACGATTTAAGGCTAATCGATTTTACGCACAACAATCTCTCTTATCTGCCTGACAACATGTCCCAGCAGGCGAGTAACCTAGAGAGTTTGCTTTTGAGTAACAACAACTTCACGGCAACGCCGGACATGGAAACTCTGACGCGGCTACTCGGTTTAGTGTTGAGCTACAACCGTATCGAACAGGTCGTGGACATGAAGTCGGATTCCTTGAAGATGTTGAGTCTTCGGGGCAATGGTATTTCCAGAATCTATAACACCACGTTCCAGGGATTACCTGCGCTCGAGATGCTGGATCTATCGGAGAACAAATTGGCCTCCTTGCCAAGTGGCTGGGCAGTGAGTTTGAAAAACCTGCTGACCTTGAACCTCAATTTCAACTTATTCGCTAGGTTCTCGGACACGTCCCTGATGACGGACAGCAGCGGTCTGAGACACCTGTTCATGAAAGGAAACCTGTTCGTGAGATTCAACGAACAAGAGTTTGAACTGCTCCCGGACAATTGCACGATCTACTTCGCATCGCGTGATAAAAGATTTATTATTAATTGATTATTATTATTATTATTGATTATACATGGTAATGGTGTATACTTTATTCTGAGGCTTTGGCAGTTTAACATTGGTGCCTCAATTTCTAGCATATTCAGTTGCAGATTGATTAATTGTAAACAATTATCCGAAGACGTATTCTGGGGCGATCTAAAATTTCATTTCTATACCGTCCCGATGAATATTTCATTTCAAGGTCTTTTTAATTTTCTGAGTAATCGTTCGTGACTAAAGAAATCGGAGTATAAATGTTTTCGGCAACATTACTGTAGCTAGAGATCAGCAACATGAGGCCAGTACGGTTACGATGATAACCTTTTGAATGTAATCTCTACGGACTCGCAGCGCTGCTACTTGGAACTTTGTTACGAGGAATTTTAACTATCGAATAACACGTCTTCCCGTTATGTTTACTTACAAAATTATTATTGTAACTACTACTATCTACCATTTTAGTCTTCACGTTCGAATTCTGTATCTAGCTGATTGGAGCGTTGCGAACAGTAATAAATAAATCGTATATGCATTGGAAAATTGTAGATGGATTTATTCGCCTGTTTCCTGAATATCGAAAGGAACATTAAAATATACAAGGTGGACTAATAACAATGCCCACATTGAATATTTCCTTGTGTCCCGCGAGCTGTTTTCTCACCACATGTCCTCGAACGCTGCGAAAGCTCCTTCCACCAACGAGTCCTAATCATGAAAAAATTCCAAAGTAAAGTTTACTTAAGGGAAATAGTTTACCACATCATTGAACTCGTCTTGACATTAGCTACAACACTATGATGTTAAAATTATATGTTGCCATTAGGAAATCAACGATGTCCTTCAAAAGACCTTGAGAACGACAGCAATCAGAACATATCTTTTTTATATCATCATATTTGCCTTCTTCAAAAGTACAACGTTTCTCTATAACAATTTTCTTCTATCGTCGAGACTAACACAGAGCTGTTTAGGTGTTCCGTTTCTCGCGAATCACCCGGTATTTAGTCTACATCGTGGTCGGTATTACAAACTACATGATATTACCAATGCTTTACAGGGAAATTCTTTTCAGATTTACCACTGCGAAAATTGGGCTTTTTCGCATTGTCACGAACGCCGTTGGCCGGTCTTCTATTCGCAGTGAAACATTTCGGACTAGATAAGCCGCGGTAATCGCGATACATCTGCAAACTTGAGCCCGTAGAGATAGTCTTTCTGGAACGATGCTCTTTCTCAGCAAATGTATATCCGACAAGGGCCGAATCAACCGAATGGTCCTGGGCCCCCAGTGATCGACTAACCAATAATCAAGTAATAACTCTAATTAATCACGTGATAAGGACATCGGGAAAAGGGGGGGGGGTTACCATAGAAATTTTCTGAATTATACATCTTTCGCATAGTAATAATATTGCTATGTGTTTGCCTAATTTTTGTTACAAACAGTTTTTAGCGAAAATTGCTAAGAAAATGCGTAATCTTGTATTTCGTTGAAGCTGGCCGTGTGAATTTCCCACTTCTCTGAGTACTTTAACGTGTGGGCTGTCGAAAAGTTTTGACAAGTTCTCGAAGCATCGAAAGAATTAAAAAAAAATTACACTTACAGCTAAATAATTTTTTAAAAATATATAATTAATTTTATTATTACTAATAAAATATATAATTTTTTTTAAATATGCAGGAGAGAAAGATGGAGCGAAAAATGTAAACACGGGACGTTCGATCTGCTAGCTGTACGAAATTTCCTGATTATTGCGGCTCGTTGGTGGAAGGAGCTTGCGTTGCGCTCGAGGACTTGGGGTGAGAAAACGGCGCAGGTCTCGCTGGCGTGCCTCACGGCCCTGGAACGCGTCGGGGTTAAATTTCCTCGGTATTATCGCTACTTTATAAGAGGCCTCATCAAACAGTTCACAGGACACAACGTGCTGAGTCGTTCAAAGGTTCCAGATCGAAGCGAGGGCGTGCATCGTGAAAAATCAACTGTCTTCAACCGTAAGTTATGCTTTCCTTTCACTGGGCGTATGTGCAAATTGGTTCGCAGCCATTTAAACCTATCACTGATGCGTAGTTCAAATCTGAATTGATCAATCGAAACACTGCAAACTTGAATTTCTCATTTTGAGCCTGGTTCAGACAGTTAGGACCGTAGTTCCTTATAATAATTTCTTCGCGATTTCCATTCAGTTTTAATAAAACAAATACACGATCCAATTATCTCTGTTACATTAAGTTGACTACAAACGCATCCGAATAGTTTCGAAGTAAAATATTTGTTCAATTACATGATTAATTTAAAATGTACAATGTATTTCTGATTGAGGGATGCGCGACGTTTCTATAGCTCGCAGTTAATAGATAATATTTGTTAATGTATTGATATTAATGTTAATATGACATATTGGTACCATTTCTCAAAATAACTTGAAAAATCCGATTATTCTTCTGGCAGGAAATTCATAGAAAATTGCTTACTGGGCGAGTAATTCTACGACATTGTATTTCAATTACATTGTATTCCAAATACATTGTATGCATGTACGCGTGTACAGTGTACAGTCGAGTATAAAAATGATAATATACGTTTTACTGACACATATTTGTTTATTCACTTACAGCTTGTCAATAAAAACAACACAATGATTTGATTTCAATCATCATATTCACTTGCATACGTATCACCGTTCGTTCATAGTTACTTACCGACTCGACTGATAATTCGAATTCATCAATTACCCTTGTGATCAGCGTAATTAGCAATTAAGTTAATTGAATGGCTCGAATTATGTAATGCGACTAGAATATAATTCAATTGCTACGTAAGAGTCAACTGCAATGTAAATCATTCACAACGTATTTCAAGTAGCACAACTCTGCTGTTACAGATGGCGACGAACCGTCGCTGGGAATTGCTAGTCGTGTTGCTGTTGACGCTGCAGTCAATGGGAGATCCGGACAGGTCCGACCTGACTTACATAGTCTCATCATCTGGTGGCTCTGCAAGGAGATCGCACAAATATTCAGCGACCACGGTGAATACTAGGATCGAGTCAATAACGCACACTCCGGTAGCTGGACCGATTCCTCAATCTTCGCCAGAACCTGAAACCTGCCCGGACTCTGGCAAGGTGGTGCTGCGTTTGTCGCGGATAGGTATCCGTGTGGTCAGCAACGGTATGGTGGATAGTTCGCGAGTGACGGAGCTGCACCTGGACGACAACGGGATCACCAAAATATCTTGTGGCGCGTTCGATATGGTCCCTAATCTAGAAACGTTGAACATATCGTCGAACAACATCAGCATCGACCGGTTGTTGTACTTCGGGGAGCACAAGCGGCTGCTCCGGCTGATCGTGGACGACAACAAGTATCGGAACCCCAAGCAGTTGGAGTTAAAGACGATCTACAAGCCCCTGCCGAACTTGTGGGAGCTGTCGTTGAGACGTTCGTTTGTGACGGTTTTCGCCGTGTCTTTGAACAATTTCGCGCCCAATCTGGGCCGGCTGAGTCTGTCCGGGAACCTGATCGAGTCGAGCGAGTTCCTGAAGGACGCCCCGAAGAATCTGAAGTACCTGGACCTCAGCGAGAACAGAATCTCGAAGATTCCCAGCTGGCTGCCGCACAGTTTGCTGGAGCTGACGGTAGCCGGAAACAAGATCAAGGAGCTGTGCGCCGAGAACTGCGGGGAGTCCTCGCTGTCTCTCCACAAGCTGACCAACCTGAAGATGCTGAACGCGTCGCGCAACGCGATCGTCACCGTCCAGGCGGACGCGTTTCAGAGTTTGACGAACCTGATCGTCCTCGACCTGTCCGGAAACGAGATCCACGAGCTCCCCGGAACGCTCTGGGACTGGTCTCGGCATATCCAGGAGCTTCATCTCGCCAAGAACAAGCTGACCTCGGTCCCCAAACCCTGCAAGCTCCATTACCTCCAGCGACTCGACCTCAGCGGAAATCTCATCCCCTCCGTGCCCAACGAACACCTCTGCGAGGGCCTTGGCAAGCTTCAATTTCTCTTCCTGAACGACAATCATATTCTCGAAGTGGACGGCGCAGCTTTCAGGAAATTCAAGGCTCTGCGCACACTCAGTTTGTGCGGCAACATGTTGACCACCGTGCCGTCGAATCTGATCACCACCACGTCCATAGAGCTGCTGCTCATGAGGAGAAACCATGTCAACACTCTGGAGAACCTCGCCAATGAGCGGGGCATGCTGCGAGAGCTGCATCTGCAGGACAACCCACTGTTCTTTATTAATACAACCTGGATCAACTCGAGGAACCTGCCGCACCTTCGGATTATGCTCAAGGACCGCTGGAACGACCAGAAGGTGGATGAGACGGGTACCAACAGCGACGAAGACGACGACGACGACGACGACTTACAGTAACGGGTAGGTTTCCCTTTACGAACGAGGATTTTTCAAGTATTAATAATATTGTTAATACAAAATTGGAATGCTCTCGGCGCAAGGTTCGATCAATATTTAGTGTTTAAAGCAAATTTGCGAGTTTGCTATTTACATTTTCGACGTTTCGATCCTAATTTGGATCATTTTCACGAAATATAAAGCATGTAAGATTTGTATTACAGAATTTTGTAAAGTGATTTAACCCATATTCAAATATGTTAAAAATAATCAAATAATAACAAACTTTTTACACACGCGGTTTTTTCATCTTTCGTGAAAGTGATCCAAATTAGGATCGAAACGTCGAAAATGTAAATAGCAAACTCGCAAATTTGCTTTAAACACTAAATATTGATCGAACCTTGCGCCGAGAGCATTTCAATTTTGTATTAACCATCGTACGATCGAGACTACAAGTAAACATTAATAATATTGTGTTCAGAATACTAGACCGTGGATCAACGTCTTAGAACAGTAGCAAAAATGAACGAGCAGATTATGGGTAAATTCAATGAGCTTTCAATGAAATAAATGACACATATAAAATATTTATTATTTAAATTGTATCGCGTTTAGTCTTATTTTCATCAGGAAAATGTCACAAATATGTTGGTAAATCTTTTACAAAAAGCTAGTAAAGTAATCCTTCTAACATCTCCAAAAAAAACTCAAATCGTTTGGTCCAATTTTAAAAAAGTTATTCGGTTTTAAAGAGTCTACCAATACTTTTTGCACTCGCTATATATTAAATGCCAACAAAAGTTATTATAAGAATTATCTTGAATTGTTTGGAATTAATTTGAGATGCTAATTCAATTGAAAATATTTCTAATAATTTTCTTCTCTTAACGTTTCAGGATAATTCGGCACAACGAGTGGACGACAATTCGTAGAATCGACGTGGACACTTCGTTTATACTGATTGGAAGAACGTTATTTAAAATACTAATACATTATTTTGCATAAAATACACTACTAACGCATCAGCTTCAATATCGGCGATTGGTATAAAGAACTCTGCCAAAATAAACATTGCTTTTCACAAGACACATTGTGAAATATTTTTGCTAATCCCTTCAGACCTTGAACGTTGACTATAACCGACTATAATCGACTTTCTTTGGCACAGAATAATTCAGTAGTCCATTATTTGCTGAAAAAGATATAGAGCTTGATTTTACACTAACGAGTGTACGATGTAAAAGTGCCTTATAATTTTACAGAAAAGTTGGAAAAATGTAATTTTATACAGGATATATGTAAGATTGATAATATCGTATTTTCGTGCAATGATGAATGTGTTTCTCTAAAAAAATTATAAAAATTGCATTATGCAAAGAAATTTTGTTGTGCGAAATTAAGTCATTTTTCAACTCCACCTCTACGATTTGTCTATAAGGAAACACATGTTCTGAACAAAATATTTTTTCTAGATTCTTTAATTTCTGAAATATTTAAAAGAAAATTGATTTCAATCACCAACAATGGCCACCGCTATTTCTTTTCGAAAGTAAAAGACGACAAATAAATAAAGTATGGGCTCTGCACATTCTTCTAAAAACTAGCTCTGATTTTCTTGCGTAATTTGCATATGCAGCATGGCATGCTACAAAATCCTCTGGTAGGCATGTGTATCACGTTTCATGGCTGATCAAGGCGGTAATATTCCCCTTGAGAAGTGTTACCAGTCCCGTTGACCTTGCCTTAACCTTGTCCCATATATTTGCTGATCTAGCCTTATTATATCGTGATTAATTCTAAAGCTGCAGTCTGTTAGATCAACGTCATCATTCTGTGCCAGAAATTGATTAAAATTGAAATTTTCTGTCACGTTCCTGACATTTATCGTTAGGATCGATCATCCTCAGCTTTGTATGTAACCTAGTATTCCCCAGTCCCTGATTTTTAATAAAAAAATGAAAAAATTTTGTAGAATCTGTTTATTCAGCTTTATATACATAATTTTTTGCTTTATGTACCTACATGATTTCTAAACTACCTATAACATTGTAAAGGCCTTCTTCAGCTTTGAATGTACTTGAATATGTCTCTGTTTTTTATCCAAAAAAATGAAAACAATTTTGTAGAATCTGTTTGTTCAGCTTTCAAGCAATTTGTTTAATGCTGGGACTAATGAATTGTAAAGTAACCATAAAATCATAGAAGTAATTTCCCCAACGACAATATCCAATGCATAGAAACATTTAAATTTTGCATTTAAATATCCCCAGACGGGGAAGTCCCTGTTTCTATAGTCTAGAGAACATTCTTTGTCGGGAATTCCCCGATTCATTTCACGTCAGTGTACGCATGTAGAAGTAACTCGTTCCTTCGAACCTAGATGGCGATGGAATCATGAAATGTGTGGAGATTCTCAGCTGGGGAACTGGCTCGTCTATTTTACTATGTCGCGTATGAAAATAAAACAACACACTTTATCCTTTTTTAGGTATATTTCATAAGTATATATAACTCACTTGCGATCTGTACAAGGTTCAAATCTAACCCATCGAATCTAATCTAACGGAGTAATCTAATTGATTGGTCCGTGTTTTTCGCTAATAACGAGCAAGCCTTTTCGCCAAGGATAAAGTTACTTCAAATGCCCTCGAGAATCGCGCTTTCAAGGAAATACGGTGTTTTTAACATTTTCAACGTAGGCCCACATAAAAAAGTTGTAAAGAACAAATTTCCTGTTCTCCGCGATTCCGACCAATCGTAATCGTTCCAAAGTTTCTTTGTCACTGCGTGCACTGAATTGTTTGTTCTCTGAAAAAAGAAACAGTCCACGTCGCATGGTTCGATATTGAAAAAAATCATTATCGTCTTGTACGAGTTATACCACTTTCATAATCGCCGGCACAGTTGGCGTTTCGCAGCTAAACTCGTCGGGGTTGAAATCGTGTCCCGAATTAGGCTGTTCCCGGCCCGGGCGGTCCCGGGCTGATTTCGGAAGGAGATGATGCTGCGCCCGCAGGCCCTAACCGTGGCCCCGTTTATGGCTCCTCGGGGTTTACCACCGCGAAACGAGGCAATTGCCAGCTGGAAGAAACTGCGATCCCCCGAAACCGGCAAACTTCCCAACCCCTTTCTGCAGTCGCGGGGGAACGTCCGGCGGGTTGCTCGATCCAGTTTCAAGGTTTTTGCGGGTGGCGAGGCGTCGTGTCATGGCAAACAAAAAAAAATGTAGTTTTCGTTTCGTCCGCGGAAGCGGATTGCAGCGGAGCCAACGGAAAAACAGGGGATCGCTCTCAGGGGTGGATGAAAGGGACGCTCCCGTTGATATCCCATCGAGCGAATAGCTCCTAAGTGCACAACATTCCTTTCGTTTTTGCTGACCCCGGCTTCCGCCTAGAGTGCTCTCCGCCTAATGTGTCTCGCCACGGCTGACAAAGGACCCCGAGGAACCGGCAGCCATGTTGTTTTCGGACGGTCGAGCGAGAGCCTGAACTCTGGATGGCCTAACGCAGGCTATCCTGCGGGTCACGTTATGATCAGATGTGCAAATAAATTCGGTAGGATTATTGATATTACGAGTTAAGAAGAGATTTAAAAAATAATAAGTTATTAAAAAACCCTGTATGACGAAATAATGAATTATATTTCGTTGAAAAAATCGTGTGAAAAAGCGACGAAAATTTATACGTAAACACATTTAAACATTTAACAGCAAAATAAAATTGTTATGCATGTGAATATTGCCAAAAAGAAACGATTAAGCATTCTGAATAAAAAAAATACCAGAGAATGGATTGGCCAAATGTGAAATTGTAAGGATATTACAACAATCGAATGACGTTGGTATACGATATTATCGACTTAATATTATTAGTAGAGGTGGAACACTTTTATTTAATTTCTGTTTCCTACAATTGACTCGAACAATTCTTATCTTGCATAAAAGATCCGCAGGCTAGTTATTATTCTTCGCTGCTTGATAACGATCGCGTATGTTAACAGCCAGTTGGATCAAAATCGTTATCTTTGCTAGAGTGGTCCACCACATCCACCAAGTTTAAATTCAACGAACACTCTCGTCCGGTTATAATAATTTCGGTTGTAACATCTCGCTGACCAACTCAACTCGCATCAACAAGCAAAAGGTTCTCTATCAACGCCCTCTCCAACGCACAAGGTCATCAAAATCCTCGAAGAGTCCCGCATCTCGACCACATAATCATCAAACTCTCCACGGTATCCGCCTCATCATGAACCATGGGTCCGGCTGGCAATGCTCAGGGTCGACGGTGTACTAGAAGTCAGCCCGTACCCGAAGAAGACAAACAGACAGACGGTAGAAAGAAGAGTGTAGCGGTGGCGTTGGCGGTGGTGGTGGCGGTGGTGGTGGTGCGGTGGTGTCGTTGGCGGCGTGGGAAAAGGGTGGACGAATAGGTCTGACGAAACGCATGCGCTTCCTTGAACGGTGGCGCTGGCAGAAGAGGGTGGCCGCCAAAGTGCGAAGAGGACGGTGTCGGACCTCGGTTGCCGGAGGGGGTTGAAAACAAAGATCCAATAACACACACACACTTACACACAGAGAGGGAGAGAGGGAGAGAGAGAGAGAGAGAGAGAGAGAAAGGGGGATAGAGCCGGAGAAAAAGCGAGATCGCGCTCGAGGGATGGTCGCTAGACCGATAAAGACGCGTCCCGGGGCCGCGGGGCGCGACACTGGGGGCTCGAGCGAGACAGCGTCTCCCGTCGGCGGTATCGCGAGGGGCGGGGGTGAGGGGTGGCGCTAGAGCTGAAGGAGGAGGAGGTGGAGGGCGCGTGAGAGGAGGGGGAGGGGCGCGTCTAGCCGGCTCGGGAGACTCGGCGCTGCTAGCCTCCCCTCCACCCGGCCGCCTCGCTCGCTCCTCTAGCTCGCACGGTTTCTCTCTCCTCCTCTTTCAGTGTTCGTTCGAACACGGCCCGGTACGGTTCTGTCGCCCCGTGTGCGAGCAAGGATCCTGTTCGTGATGGGTGCTCGCTGCTGCCGCGTTGGTGGTGTCGGCGACAGCCCCCGATAGCCGATCGCCCGGATGTTCGTTGGCCTCGACGCAGGGTGACGACAAAGATACGCGCGGCTTAGTCGCCCGGTGTCCGCGTTTTCTCCTCTTTCCGTGTTTCTTCTCTCCCATGGTGTTCTCGGACCCGGTACGTCCGGCGAGACTCTTCGAGGTGCTCGACAACTTCTAGGTTCGCGACAACGGGAACGAGATAGCAGTAGGAAAGTGCGCGCTCCTTCTCTCTCTCTGTCTGTCTGTCTGTCTTTCTCCCTCTATCTTTTTTTTTGTCTTTTTCTTTCTCCCTAGCGTAAAGTAAAAGGGTGGCGGTGGGTGCCGAAAATCGTTTTACGCGTTGTCGAGGATAAGAGAGGGATCTCTCCGTTGGTTCCGGGAGCAGACACCTCGAAGATGTCCGGCAATTATACCGTCCGGTGCGAGCCGGGCCTGGTAGTGCCGATGTGGAATCCCGTGGAGAACCTGAACCTCTCGGATCTGATCATCCGCGGGGTGGTGTACTTCCTGATGCTGTTGTATTTGTTCATCGGGGTGTCGATCATCAGCGACCGGTTTATGGCGGCGATCGAGGTGATCACGTCCAAGGAGAAGGAGCTGGTGGTGCGCCGGCAAGGCAAGGAGCCGCAGATCGTGGTGGTGCGGGTGTGGAACGAGACGGTGGCGAACCTGACGCTGATGGCGCTCGGCAGCAGCGCGCCCGAGATTCTGCTGTCGATCATCGAGATCTGGGCGAAGAATTTCCAAGCGGGAGAGTTGGGCCCCGGCACGATCGTCGGATCGGCCGCGTACAATCTGTTCGTGATAATCGCGCTGTGCGTGTTCGTGATACCGAACGGCGAGACCAGAAAGATCAAGCACCTGAGAGTATTCTTCGTCACCGCCACATGGAGCATCTTCGCCTACGTTTGGTTGTATCTGATATTGGCGGTGGTGAGCCCGGGTGTCCTCGAGGTCTGGGAAGGCGTGCTGACCTTCTCCTTTTTCCCGGCTACCGTTCTGACCGCGTACGTGGCCGACCGAAGATTGCTGATCTACAAATACCTGCACAAGGGGTACAGAATGAACAAGAGGGGCGTGATCGTGCAGGCCGAGGCCGGGGACTCCGACGGCGGGGTGGAGCTCGAGATCAAGCCCCAGCAGGACGGTTTCCACAACATGATGGACGGCGACACGCCCGAGGCCAAGGAGTTCGAGCAGACTCGCAGGGACTACATCAAGACCCTGAGGGCTCTGCGCAAGAAGTTCCCCACTCAGCCGCTCGAGCAGCTAGAGGTGATGGCTCACGAGGAGGTGTTGGGTAAAGGGCCCAAGAGCAGGGCCTTCTACAGGGTCCAGGCCACCAGGAAGATGGTGGGCGCCGGGAACCTCAGCAAGAAGATCAGCGAGAGGGCGCAGAGCGATCTGAGCGAGGTCAAGGCCGAGCTACAGCGGCAGGAGGCCGAGAGCATCGACATCGAGAATGTCAACGCCATGAGGATCTTCTTCGAGCCTGGACATTACACCGTGATGGAGAACGTCGGGACATTCGAGGTCGGTGTCACCAGGGCTGGCGGAGACCTGTCCAAAGCGTGCTCCGTTGATTATTGCACCGAGGATGGCTCCGCCGAGGCTGGCTCCGATTATATCAGTGCCAAGGGCACGCTGACCTTCGACCCCGGCGAAACCAAGAAGACCATCAAGCTGTCGGTTATCGATGACGAGCTCTTCGAGGAGGACGAGCATTTCTATGTCAGGTGAGGAGGAGGGCTCTTGGGGGATTTTGGAGACGAGGCGGTGCCGGATCAGGGCGTTTAAAGGTCAAATAAGGTGACCTGTCCGACGAATAAACAATAGACTGCGGATTTTATGCGTTCATGGCTAAATCCGATGGGTGGAATTTAAAATAGCTGGCAGATTACAGAAATTTAAGGGTGGCATCAGAGAAATTGTATAGAATATTCTACTCGGTTCCAACTTCAACAGAATGTGGATCTTTATGAAGAATAAAGAACTCTGCACTGATTGTAAGCCGATGGAGACAAGTAACTATTTCTTTTCTCATTTAATTTTTCTTGTTAAGCTGAAACTAATACACCGCTGTCCTTAAATCTTTTTAATCTGGCAAATATACGTGCGCCAGGGTACAATGTCCGACTATCCTTAAACATGATGTGAAGACCGTACATCAATATTTAACTTAAACATCGTACATCAATATTTAAGAGCTAGTTGTAACGAGGAGGTTTCAGTTTTCAAATTCATACTGATTAGAATGCTGTGAAAAATTTTTGAAACTGAACAAATTCTCAAAATTCTGAATCATAAATTTCATGCCGAAAAACTTTCTTCGCCTTCCCGCTCATATCATAGTGCGAACAAATTTTTCAAAAATATACGACTCAAGGGGGACGGACGTGTGCAGGCTTCACACTGCAAAATGATGCAAAATGAGTCAAGGTTTATTATTTAGGATTTGTCTCCGCGAAACTACATCGATTTAAAAACAAAAACCGGAACAGAAGAAAAATCGATTTTCTGAAAATGCTCGGAACCAGAACAGCCCCTAAACTGGGATTCTGCGGTGTCATCGTTGCACACACGACGCTGCAATCGCTCGACCACGATATTCCCCGAACGGGGGTGGATTCCCCGTAACCCAGAACCAGCTGGGAATGACCGAGTGCCAAATTCGATTCGATGACCGTCCTCGGGGACGCTGACCGTCGCGTCGCCGATACACGCCGATTTCCTATGGTACTTCGCCAAAACTGTCATGTTCCTTATCGAAATGCTTCGAAAAATCATTCTCTCCTTTTTGTATATCCACGACTAATATTGGCGAACAAATTTCAGCTCGACTAACAATCATTTCGTTCCATCGTCCGAAGCGGTCCGAAGAAGTTATCATTGTTCTTCGCCGCGAGATTAGTTTGCGCAAGCAATTTTTCTTCGGCGAAGATGAGATTCTTGGAAAATCGAGCCTTTCGATCGTGGTGTATTACGTTGTGTATTATATTAGGTTGTCCCAAAAGTTTCTTCCACTATGTGAATATTCCACATTGTTAGATAACATCAGCATACACAAACAACATAGTCTTGTGTTCGTTAATGTTTTATTATTCCATAAGCATCCACTTTCTTAACAATGCGATTGGTTTTCTTAAAAACTACTCTGAATTTGCATCGAACACATTAATTGAAAACGGAACGAACTTTTGAGACAACCTAATATTTTCGAAATTTTATACGTGTCATGAATGCGTAACGTACGCAATGTCACGGATCCACACAGACTCGTCAGATCAGGGGAATTGACTCGAATCGAGGGGAGTACAGTTAACCCCTCTCTGCCAGTATCGGATTAGTCACGTGACGTTTCGACACACGCACGACCTTAGGCCATTGCATACTTATAGACCCGGTATAGGTATAGGATACGCATAGAACGCAGTGGTCCAAGATAACGGCGAATCCGGTGTCCACAAGTCATGTCACAAGATAATTAAAAATGGCGATGGATAGCGATATAAAAACGAGGTGTACAAGTATATTTATTATTATTATTTATGCATTATTTCGTAAATATTTGGAAAAATGATGCAAACTTGTTGTACAAAGTATTTCAACGAACGACAAAACCATGACACAAATATATCTTTTCTCAAGTAAGTATTTTATATTTAATGTCGTGTACATATTGTTCTTACGATTCTTTTTTTTTTTAAATAAAGCAAGCGGAGTGAAAATAAATAAGGATTTCATATTATCAACGTCAAAATTTAACATTTTTCCAAATTATAATTGACAAAATGAGTTAGCACAAAATCAGTTAGCAATAAAATATATATTACTGTTACAGTTTCCGTAAATATTTATGCAGAATGTGATACGGCGACGATTCCCGTTTCCCTTCTAACGCTTCGTGGAAAAATACTTCGACTTCTCGGCCGACTACAGCGTTTTGTCCACAACCGTCGTTCGGTAGACGATATAATCTTGGAACGCGGCATGTTATCTGAACTATGTCTATAAGCATACATGTACGGTCTAAGCGCCCAACAGAGACGAAACGCGTCACGTGACCGTGACCGGGCCGTGGCAGAAGCGTGGTGGTTGTGCGTCGTAGAAAGGGAACGGTAGAAGCGGGGAATCTGACGACTCCGGATCCGCAGTCCAACGATTCCGCTTAACGTTTCAAATTGTTTAAATGCTCGACAATCGTCGGGCTTTCAAAGCGTCGATCGACAAATGCTAAATCCGAATTTTGCCAAACCTGTTTGTAAATGTTCTCGCCGATTGCTCGTCAATGTTTTACAAATTCGCGTAGAGCGGTATCTTGTTCGTGGATGAGAGTAGAATTGGACGTGATAGAAAATTGGCCGCCATTGTCACAGCGAAGTGCTTCTCGTCAGCGGCTCTGATGATCGTTAAAACGCTTCCGAACGATCCTCGTCATTTTTTATTTATCTCGGTGGCAAGCAGATATTGTTCGCCGACCTCGACCGAATTCTGCTCTCTATCTCTCTCTCTCTCTCTCTCTCCCGTGTTGAGGGAACGTTTTTCGCCTGGGTCCAATCCGTTTCGCGAAACAATGAAACATTCTGCGTTCCTTTCTCTCCGCAACACCCCTTTCTCATCGGCCTCCGTCACTTTTTCCGTTTTTCCCGTGCGTTCCAATTCACAGACGAGACTCGGCCCTGTTTCAAGGTCCGATGTGTTTCGCGGGAACGACGAATCCCGAGGACTTCACTATCGATACCGCTTGCTGTTACTGTTACGATAAAGAGACCGAACTGCTGAACGTTTTTACAATATTTATCGTAACAGTTTTACAATATGCATCGTAATACATCGTCCGTAATATTCGGCATGGAACGAAAGTTCGTAGCGTTTTGAAAATAAAAATTCAAAGATACAATTAAGATTCATACATATTTTCCTATTCGGTTCTATCACGTTTTGTCATAATTTGTATTACTTTAACACGTTATCGAATAAACTTGCGAATCTTAATATTTCATCTTTCAATTTGAATTTGTACGAACTTTCCGAAGGTTGCCTGTTTATTAATTTTTGGTTTGTTTACGATATACAGACTGTACATTGTTCATAATGATTACAGCAGAGTAATGAGGATATATGCTCCGTACGAGCGGATCCATAACGAAGACTAATGCATACTTGAACTATATTACATAATGCATTATGCTACGTTTACGTTCACGGATTCATTAATATTTCATTTAAATTTATCGCAGTTAATATTAAAATTAACGTCCTTCGGTAATGGCGGGCGAAGGCGTGACGAAGAGGGTGCGCTGTTATATAATAAATATTTCGTTCGAAATGATTGCCAGCGGTTTTTTACATTGTCCGTTGTCCCCGTTCGATGTTTATACAAGTAACAGCTTTCAACAATTTTGACATTATTGCGAGACACGAAATTCAACGGAATTCCATTCTTTCTCGCGTATTTATAATTTGTATTTATTCGTATCCATTGAACGATCTTAACTGACAATTAAAATGAGAACTCTCATACAATTTGACATCCTCCTTAGCTTACTGAAACTGTGCCCACTAGAATGCAAATTTTTATACACGCTTACCTTTCGACGACACTCAAACGCGATACGAGATCGGAACACTCATAGAATTTCGTTCTCGTTGCACAAATTCTCTGTCTAATTATGATCGTCGGTATTACTGACATCCTCGATTCCCATTGACGGAAGAGGACCTAAGCCAGATCGACCCAGTTCCGCGACGCAAACAGGAAGCGGATTCGATTCGATCCGAGGCTCCTGAGGGCGTTCGCCGTTTAACCGGCTCGCTACGATAATAAATTGATAATCGTCGGGAACAGAGACAGAGAGCACCGGAGAGACCGAGAGAGCGGCGTCTCTCAATTAACTCTGACCGGACGGCGCGCAGCGCAATTTCATTACCGAATAAACTCGTCGTACAAAGGACACTCCACTTATTCGCGGCTCCGCCGACGTACATGTCGCAGACGCGAATTGCCGTCGATTGATCGATCATCGAGCCCGGTCGATCCTTGTCCAAGATCACGGGACGATCCCGATCTCGGAACGAAGCTCAGGGATCGCTTCAAGGGACGCTTCTGATCTAGAGCGTCATTTCGTAGGTCTTCTTTGGAAATTCTTGTCAACGGAATCTTAACAATTGGTTCCGAGTCCCACATGCGTGGAGTGTTCATTGAAGTGTTCGAAGGAATAACGGGATTATATAAAACAGTAGGTCCAAGTCTGAATTGTACGAAACAATAGGTTCAAGTTTGGAATACTGGGTGATACTTTTAAGTGAGTCCACCTAAATATCTCTTCAGGTTATTGTGTTCCAGGAAAAATTTGTTGCGTAATGTGTATGGTGTCAATGGATATTTTTTTCGGAGTCATCCGTGTTTTTTCGACGCACAACTACATTTTTCTTTTGATCGAGAAAGAAATTCAGATACGCGTAATAACATGACCCTCAAATGAGCTTGATCTTTGAAAATTCAAGTGAACACTCCGGAAAATATAACCTTGAGAAAACAAAATAACATTTGCAAAGAATTCGCCTTGTGACACCGTTTATATCGCATTAAAAATATTTGTTTTGTCATCACAAATAAAGGAGATATTTAGGTGGACCGCCCTGTACAATGAGTAGGCGTAGTTCAATCCATGATCCAGCGATCAATTATGCGAGTTACCGTAACTACGGAAATTGATTATAGATCGCGTCTAAAAATCCGCCGTTTCCTGCGATCAACTTAATTTCGTTTCGCATGAAGATCGATATTGTCGCGATAAATGTTCGATTATACTGCGCGGCATAGCAATCGATCCGACAGCGTCATTTCCGGTAACGACGTCGGCCCTTCCGGTAGCAAGATGACAACGCGTTAGAAAGTTCCTCGCTGGTCTAACAGCTTCCGTGAGTCGTCCAAAGTCGTCGAACGGAGACAACATCCCAGTTTCTTGCTCCGTCTCCTCGTCGATCTAATTAAAAAGCATGCTAATCGAGGCACGGGGAATTTCCTGCCGAGGTCCGGGGCTCTTTCGCCTTCTTATTTTTCCTCGTGCAATTTTAAAGGCGCCTCCCACGCCCCCCCACTCCACCGGAAAACGAGTAACATTCGCGACAACGCTTACTTTATTCGCGCATCAGCCGGCGAAACGCTCTGCACGGTTTTTCATCCGTAATCCCATGCAATCGCTTTCTGGATTGTCAGTTTGCATTCTCTCTCGCTCTCTCTCTCCCTCTCTCTCATACACACACTGCTCCAGTGAAATACGTTCCACGGATTTCCTGGGTTTCATCAAGACTGACCCCCGTCGCACAATCGCGAAAAAAGAACACACCATAGCTAAAGTTGCTTTTGAATTCTTTATACGATCGATCGCGTAAATCTTGGTTCGCGACCACAATTTTATATTGTGGGCTGACTGCGTCTGAATGGTCAATCAATTTGTTTTTCTATCAACTCTCATCTATTTTTAATCATCGGACCATTCAACTGGATTGTACGCATTCATAGCGAAACGGACCAGATGAAATTTGAAACTGTAGGAAATTTAGAGAATTTGAAGATCTCGGTGAATTATCATTCATCTGTTAAAATGGTTAGGAGGAGAATTGTTTTGCGATCCGCAGTCCATTTGGGTCTATTTCTATTCCTTTTTTTTTATTGAGGAAATCTCATAAGAGATTTATTACAACTTTAGCAACAGAACAAAATATACAGAACAAGAAACCTATGCGTCTGAATGGTCAATCAATTTGTTTATCTATCAACTCTCATCTATTTTTAATCATCGGACCATTCAACTGGATTTTACGCATTCATAGCGAAACGGACCAGATGAAATTTGAAATTGTAGGAAATTTAGAGAATTTGAAGATCTCGATTAGTCCATTTGGGTCTGTTTCTATTCCTTTTTTTTTTATTGAGAAATCTCATAAGAGATTTATTACAACTTTAGGAACAGAACAAAATATACAGAACAAGAAACCTATGCGCCTGAATGGTCAATCAATTTGTTTTTCTATCAACTCTCATGTATTTTTAATCATCGGACCATTCAACTGGATTTTACGCAGTCATAGCGAAACGGACCAGATGAAATTTGAAATTGTAGGAAATTTAGAGAATCTGAAGATCTCGATTAGTCCATGTGGGTCTGTTTCTATTCCTTTTTTTTTTATTGAGGAAATCTCATAAGAGATTTATTACAACTTTAGGAACACAAACAAAATATACAGAACAAGAAACCTATACGAATAAAAATGAGGGTATATCACCTTTTCCCCTACTTGTTTTCTCTTAAACACGCAGATTACAGTTTCTTAAAAATGACAATATATGAAGGCTGGCATTTTTATCAATTTTTCAAAATATACTTTTGAAAATACTTCTCCTCGCGACGACTCTGTAGTAACATGATTTTTTATTGCCGTTTTATCGCAGACTTTTACACTCTCCGGCTACCTTCCGTTTGTTGAATGTTTGTACGGATTCGAACATCTGTACGCGGCTCGAAACTATCGTGAATTCGAGAACAGAAGCCTCTTGTTTACAGAGAAATTAATAAAATTTTATTTTTGTTGCTGTGTTATAATAAAAAATTTCCTCACTCCCACGCTGTTCTCGCTTTTGTTGCTTTATATCGACGGGGCTCCAAAAATTGTTTTCACGACTTGAACCATAAACCATCCTCGCTGTATAAAAATGTCTTAAAACTTGAAGTACGATTTTCCTTGTTCATCCATCAGGGAGGTTTTCACACTTGCCCAGTGTCGTTTCTCTTTCGGTCGTAGAACACGAGTTTCGAGGTAATCGAACGAACGAAAAATTATGTTTGCAGGCTGAGCAACGCTACGCAGCCGGCCATGCTGGTCTCGCCTAGTCTGGCGACGGTGATGATCCTCGACGATGATCACAGCGGCGTGTTCGGCTTTCCCGAGAGGGACGTGGAGCTGGTGGAAAGCGTGGGACAGTTTTCCCTGCGAGTGGTGAGGTACAGCGGGGCCAGGGGACGCGTGGTTGTCCCGTATCGCACCGTGGAAGGAACTGCGAAGCCTGGCAAACAGTATTTGCACACCGAGGGCTCGCTCACCTTCGAGGACAACCAGACAGAGTAAGTGCGACCCCAGAAAATTACGAAATATGTGTTCGGTCATTGATCGCAAAAAACGTTGAGACGTTTCAAACAGTCGGCGTTACTCTAACGGTGGAACTGCGTTGAACGAATGGTATACGAGTGGGCAAAAAATTTTCAGTCCGTTGACGGGGCCCTTTCCCTTTGCGAAAATGTTCTGCGAGGCGTTTTCGAATTATTCACGGGAAACATGGACCAATCGGAGCGCAGTTGCAGCGGACAAATCAGGATGCGGATAGTGCTGCCAAACTGGCTACTTCTTCGACCTCCCTCAGTACATATTCAGAAAGTTCCATTCACCGATTTATATGAACAATATAGGAAACAGGCCAAAGTGAATACCACTGAAATTATCAGGCGGCAGGGATTATTTTGTAAACTTTTTCCGCGACAGTTCGCTACCCTGGTTTTAACCATAAAAGACTTAAGAGGTGCTTTATTTCTACCGTCAATAGGATGCGAGCAGACCACTATCACCTAGCCGCCTCGCTGGCGCGCGTTAACATAATTTCCGACGGTACGTGTAAATGCAACGAAAGTGAAGAATCTCTGAACCACATCATCTGGCAATGTGATCTGTACGATGTGCAAAGACGCAAACTCATGGAATCTCTATGTAAAATGGGATACCAACTGCCCCTGAGTGTTGAAATGTTTATTGCGGAACCTAATGTCAAGGCATGCGGTTATATCCATGTCTTTTTCGAGGACTGTAAGCTGTCCATTTGATTTATGTTTAAACTGTTTTTTGTATTTGTAAAGAGGATAAAATTTTTTACTTTGGTAACAATGTGACACCAATTGTAAAGCGAAATGGACCCATTTAAGGGTCTGAAGAGCTTATAAATTTAAAAAAAAAATCCCGTCCCGCTGATCGGGGCGTCGGTATTGGCCGAGCCGCGGTCTGACCGCTGTAGCCGCGCTCCGATTGGTCCGCGTTTCTCGCTAATAACTCCTCAACGAAGCCGCGGAGAACATTTTCGCAAAGGAAAAAGTTACTTCAAATAACCTCACGAATCGTCCTCTTCAAGGAAGCACAATATTTTCGGACACCCTGTGTATGGATAAGAACTTTCGAAAGAGGTCCGCTGTTTTTCGACAGCGTTTCCCGTCATGAAAATAATTGTTAAATGTCAGCGTAAGCATTTTCGTCATGGGGAACTTTGTGATCCGTTGATACGGAAACGGGAACGGTACAACAAATTCCAACGGGGAAACTATGCTCTATGACCAGGCATCGAAGTCGAATTACCTAATCCAAAGCTCTTTAGGAAGCGGCGTTAGCAGCTAAGAAACCAATTAAGGTCGCCGATAAATCCCGACCGGCCACGGTCTTCTCGTTGCGTGAAAAATCCTCCCCTGCACTTTCAGAAATCCACAATCGCAACTCGTCCGTGTTCGTTTTTTACAAATTCGAGCCGTCCGAATCCCATTTCTTTAAAGCAAACGCTGGAGTTGTAACAGCAGGGAAAAGACCAATTTTTTTCAGCGAAAGTAGAGCAATATTTATCATCGTTTAATGTTTTCGCACTTTGTAGGCTGTAATTGTTGTTTGACGTATTTTTAAGAGCTTTATTGGGTAATTATTAAGTTGTGCGGGACAAGGTGCGTTTCACTGATGAGGCAGTCTTACCAACAAGTCGGTCAAATTATAGTAAGCAACTATGAATTCAGTGTTTAAGAAAAATTTGTGTGTAACACTGAATCATGTCGGAGCGTATTAAACAAAGTTTCGCAGTTCTGTCTTCTCTAGTTTTTTTATAATAAATTCGTCAAGATTGCCGATATTTTGTGCAACTCGAAGAGAGTGTACCCCTTCATTTTGTAATCACCAATGATTAATTCAAGTTCCACTATTTCCACAAAAAAATCAGTATGTAGAAAAATTTGTATTTCATACTGAATCATGTTGGAATATATTGCAAAAAGTTTCATAGCTCTACGTCATTCACTTTCCTCATAAAAAAATCCTAAAGATTGCTCTATGTTTCGTGTGATTTAACGATAGTGTAGTAATTATGAACGACTCATTCAAGCATTTGCAATAATATTCTTCTATATTTTCCAAACCTGGTTCGCAATAAAGAATCTGTATGCCAATATTCAGCGTAGTAATAACAATATATTTCTCGATGCGAGTATAAAACCGTAGGAAATTTTAGGACGATTTCCAACGCTCCCGTGTCGCAACACTTAATTTATTCCAATGGGGGTTACATTGTAACGTTTGCAAATAGCAGTAACACTATCTCTTGATAAATGCAACGAGGCGACAGAGGTCTACAGAATACTCCGCGGCGATGAGGAAGGGATAGTAAACAAGCAAGTATTCAAATTTTGGCGAAACTCCAAGCGCAGGTTACCCAAATAACTAGCGCGCACGTGACTAATACAATGACGTAACGTAGTTCAAGAAATTGGATGCTATATCGCTGGGTACTCTAGCTTGCTAAGAAATCATTAAATATTGTTGAACTGTAATCAAAAATTCGTAGAACCAAGCGCTAAAATGATTATTTTGACGAATGTCGGTCAATTTTATCGACTACTTAATAAAAAGTTTTCAATAAAAAAAAAGAAAATAAAGCAAAAACTTAATGTTCCCCAAAAAAGAACTTTTTTTTCTACAGAAGCTTTAAATGCGAAAAAATGCATTTAAAGCATTTGCAAAAGCACTTGCTTGACTATTTTTTTCGTCACCTCACCCATCGTGCCGAACGTAGAAAAGGTAAGCGTATGTAAACACGGACCGAGAGTCGATGACGTAGTTGGAGAGGTCCGGACAGGACTCGCGCTGGCCGACCGGGTGGGGATAGCCGATTCTACGTCATCGACTGTTCCGAGTTAATCCGAATAGCGTTTCACCTCGGATCAAGCTGATTCACTGCCCGGCAAAAATTATGTATACTGTGCGCCTAAAGAAGTATTCACTCGGAAAACTTCTGAAACGACGAAGGAGTTGATCAGATTTCTATTGCTGGCGATCCAGTGGCTAAATTCGCGAAATTGCGGTGTCCGTGTTTCTGTGTTTTCAAAACGCGATGCAATAATATTCTAGTATATTCTAGTATGTTTTGGTTATATCCCGGTAAGTTGCGGCACATTCAACTATATTGTAGTATAAATTTCCAGTGTTATTGGCGCTACGGTTCGATCAATTAAAAAACCAATAAACAATTTTGCAGATTATCAAATAATCATCGACGTTTCGATTCACTTTTGAATCATTTTCAAGATGTATTTGTTTCGTTTATGTCGTTAATAATATCCTCTATGTATACGTTATGTTATTTAATATGTTTCGTTATATCGATCGTAAAATGTTAATAATAAATTTCCAGTGTTATTGGCGCTACGGTTCGATCAATTAAAAAACCAATAAACAATTTTGCAGATTATCAAATAATCATCGACGTTTCGATTCAATTTTGAATCATTTTCAAGATGTATTTGTTTGCGTCTGTAAAAGTATGCGTATTAAACAACTTTAAAATAATCAAAAGATATTGACCAAAATTCTTTTTTTAAAAAAAACTATTATTTAGATTACTAGCTTACTTGTTTATGATGTGAAATAATATTTGAATAGGAGCATCGTGACATCACGCACATGCGTGTGTTCACACTGCTTGCTGTCACTACACTGTGTATTGGACACGATCTAGGTTATATCAATCGATATTCGCCGGTAAATTTGAACGAACATAGTACCTCTTTTAACCACGTGTGTGAATATACCGAATCGGTAAATTCAAATATTAACATTCAATTGTAGTTAGAAAAAATTTAATTGGATATTATTTTTATTTATGCGACAAAGAAATATTTAGTGATTTTGAAAATATAAAAATATTTAATTTGGAAAACAATACGCTTCTAATACTACCAATATTATATATTGTAGTATGTATGTATGTATGTAATGATATTTGATCCCCTCAGAGTTTCAAATCCATTCCACCACCTCTCCCTTTACCAATTCTCAACTATCGCCTAATTTCAAGCGGGACCTACTTTTTATTAAGGTAGGTTCCGAACCACCTATTTTGCCAACACCACGTGAAACGCGCCCAGAGGGCCACTTCCCGGTTTGTTACCGAGCGGTCACCCATCCTAGTGCGTCCCCCGCCCTACGCCGTTTAACTTCGATGATCGGAGAACCGGTATTTTCAGCGAGGCAATGGTGGTTGACAAGTATATTGTAGTATATTCTGGTGTATTCCTTAATATCGCGATATATCGAAGTACATGCAATTAGGTGATTCGGAACGGACAGAAACAGGGCGGAGCCGCGATAAGCGATGCTTATCGAAGACAGGCGAGCTGTGCGAACGGCCGCCGGATCTGCTCTGTGTTCGACGAACAAGCGCTCGGAGCAAATTGTGCCCACATTCGACACGCGTCGCGACGTGGAAAACCTATTAGCCGACAAACAGACCCCTCCGGCATCGGGCGTTTTATTTTTCGAGCGGAGGCGTTCGCGCGAGCGACCGTGTTTCATGCAAACTGCATCATTTCGAATAGGGCTGCGACATTATGCTGCCGGGGCAGAGTCGTCCGATCAGGGGAATCGACTCGAATATAGGGGAGTACGGTTATCCCCTCTCTGACAGTATCGGATCAGTCACGTGACATTCTCTGCCACATGCTCCACAGACACGGAACACGTCACGTGACCGGGCCGTGGCGAAGGCGTGGGGGAAGAGGTTCGTAGAAGGGGAACGGTAGGGGTTTCAATCGTTTCGTACGATTCGGTCTGGTTTTGTCGCTTGTCGAATACCAGGTCGTTTCATACATACAGTGACTCCGATAATTGATCGCACGTACTTTAGATCAGAATGGCTTTCTTATAAATAGAGCAAACGACTTCCATTTTTCTGAATGCTAGAGAAGATGTATTTGACCGGAATTGTGAAAAGAAAATAGTAAAAGTGATTATTACAACTTTTTTATCTGGACCAATAAAGAAAATTTAAAAAATGTGTTTTGTACATTCGTACAAGTTGTATGCATGCCGCTTTCATCGAAATTGGTTAATTGGTTTACGAGTTATAAACGATCAAATGTGGTAAAAATTGCAATTTTTCACGATTTTCCGTCAACAACTGTCATTTTTATCACATTTGATCGTTTATAACTCGTAAACCAATTGATCAATTTCGATGAAATTTGCAGCACGTATACATACAACTTACACGAGTCTACAAAACACGTTTTTTAAAATTTCGGTATTGATCCAGATAAAAACGTTGTAATAATCACTTTTATCATTTTGTTTTTTTCGTAATTCCGACCAAATTGCATTCTTTCAACATGTTTCATTTACTAAACTAATTCTTCTAGCCTTACAGAGAAAATTGCAGTCGTTTGGTCCATTTGTAAAAAAGTTATTCCGATGTACAGTGTGCGTGATCAATTAACGGAGTCACTGTAAGTAGCGTGGAGATTTTATGCAAAATAAAAATGTTGAGTTTTCATTTATTATTCTCGGAGCATAATTCAGAGTGCATTGTAGTAGGATGAAATGAAGTAGTCTCTCACAAAATTGCTAATCTGCGTGTGACAACGTTGATACAGAGATGATGCATGGTCTAGTACCGGCTAACTATACACCGGATATAATCGATTTCCTATCGCAATTTCTCGTTACGTAAAAGAATGCACCGAGCGTTTTCTAATCAATTACGTAACGTGCATCGTTCGCTAAAAACCATTCTAATTTCGCGAACGAAATGAACACAGGATAATCTAAATAAAATCTAAACTTGCAAATACGATAAACAAAGGCTGTCGTCGCATCAGACATTTTAATTACCCGACAGTTCGCACGCGCGGGAATCGCACGAGCAACAGAAACTGCAATTAGCATTACTAATTCAACACTTTCAATAACCAGGAGGGAGACTCCTTTCCGCGTTCACCGGGCGCTCCAATATTTATTTCACTCCGCGAACTAAAGTCGAGTGATTAATTAGTCGCGGACGCGTTGCGAACGCGCCGAGAATCGCAAGATGTACTAAATATGTATGAATATTAATTGCAAGATGCACGGGAGCTACAAAGAACTGAATTTCTTTTCTCGATAATTTCAATTTGTTGAAGATGATACAACGCTGCCTTTAAATTCATTAAATGTTTCGGACAGAAATCAATTTTTCTGAAAAATCTGTAAAATCCGCTGTCTACTAATGAAAATCGAAATAGCAAATTCGAAAACGAAAGTTAACTGCAAGAATAAAAGAGAAATCTATTTAACGTCTAACCTAACGGAGAAGTCTTTGGAGAAGACTTCGTGAATGAAGCTGTGAATGACGTCGCAAACGCGAATTTTTGGAAATCGTCGCAGTTGTTCGAGTCGCGTTCGGTGTCGTGGGGTTAATGGAATTTAAATGTGGCCCGTTTCGACGAGCATGGAAGGGCAATCGGTCGTTATCGCGTCGCGATCGATGCTTATCAATCCTCGAGCCGAGCAATTAGACCGTGAAATGCGTCGCTCGTCGAGGAATCACGAGAAATCGCGGCTGATCACGCGATCCAGGGATCTCCGGAGCCTCGAAATCCAGCCGGGGGAATCGTGGATCATCACGCGACCGGAATATTGCTGGGAATTTGATGAACACCCTCGCAAATCGTGTTTGGCAATCTGGTGTCTGACCAACGAGCGCCTTTTCTACTTAGAAATTGCGGATCGAACACACTCATTAGGTCTTCACGTATTTATTGTTCTGTTTTTTTATTCACTCATTTTCGTGACATTTAATTAAAATGGGTAGCAATTTATTAAAATAGCTGGGTTACTTAAGGCTTAATTTCGTGTAATTGGTGTTAGGAACAGTGAGGTCTCGTTTTTTACCGTTTTGTAACTTTTTTCTCCTTTAAAGTACAATCATTATAGCAATGTATAATAAAAAATACGTAATCGTGTCGATTAATATTTAATTTTGTGTCGTTGGTGTTAGAAATTTTTTCCAAGATAAAAACTGTAATGCGCGCGAAAAATGAAGTCTCCTTTTTCTCACAGTCCCGCAAAAATTGACAGCTGTTCTGCGGGTTCAAACGCCTATGCGAAGCTTGATAAATTTTTTTCACCAATCAAACTACCACGGAATGCAAAATTGATGGCTTTCCGTCACATCGTGCTCATAACAATCGCTGTGCCATTTTATTGGTTCCGTTTTATAACAGATTTATCAACCCCTTAAATTGTGTTTACGTCATCGGAAGTTTTATGGATTGAAACGTTTCTGCGAAGCTTGAGCATTTTTTTTCGGCAGTCAAACCACCATAGATGCGAAGATCGATGTGTGTTTATCCAGCGATCCTATGAAAATTGATGCACCATTTTTTGGTATATTTTTATAACAAATTCTCTAAATTGTTCCTCCTTCATTGTACGTATTATGAGTTTATACGTCTCCATGAAGCTCGGGGAAATTTTTCCGCAACGCAGACCACCGAGAATTTGCAGATCGAAGTCTCACCTTTACCACGACGCCATAGAAATTGTCATAGGATTTTTTAATGTGATTTTATAACAAATCTCTAACTTGATGTTGACTGAAAGTTCTGCGGGTGCAGAGCTAGCAAATTTCTTTTCCACCAGTCAAACCAACGTGAATTGAAAGAGCCAAATCTCCCCTTTCCATCGACGTCGTGAAAATTGTTGTAACAGTTTTTGATGCGTAATAAAGTAAAATTCCCTAAACTTCTTCTTCACGCGAACTTTTGCGGGTGTAAAAACAACTGTATGGCGTTTGAACATTATTTTACGCCACGCGAATCACCATGAATTGGCAGATTACAATCTCCTCCAGCGAATGTCCACAGCGATCTCGTTACAAGCAAACGATCCTTACAAATTCTGTAGGTTCGTCAGGAGAATGTCCGCGGTTACACAGAATGGCAACTCGATCCGTGGAAAAACGATCGAGAACGTAACTCTGCGGGTCTTTTGAAACGTGAATTCGCGTTGTTGTTCCGCGCGATCGCGAACGTTCGATAAACAACCGCGCAAAGGCGAAACGGCCTCGCATTAAATTTAATTAAAAAATTCCAGTGGCGACCAGGCGCTCGTCGCTTGTCAACAATATATTTTTTGTCCCGGCTGGCTTTTTTGTTCCGTTTTTTATTGCTCGCGCCGCCACTGTCGTGCGTTTCTCCATTTATTTATTACCGAGTGGATCGTAATTTCGTTACCGGGCCGGTCGACGAGTGAAAAATCTCGATTCACAGGACGGGGAACATTAATTGTTTTATCAATAATGGCTCGGTGCACGCGAAGGGAGAGGGGGAGGGGTACGGGGTGGAAAAGCGAGGGCGCAGCTTTCGATTCCGGGCGCACTCTCTCGTCGCGTGATTTTCTAGCTAATTTGCTCTCGCCTCGTGTTTTCCAACCTAAGACCGTGATCGCGTATTATTTTGCTTCCTTTCTCTTTCGCTTTCCCCTTTCGTCATTTTTCCTCCCCATCGGCGCACCACCACCACCCTTGGGTCTATTCGCGGACGGTCTTTTTTTCTCGTGTTACAACCGAGATCGATTCACCGTTTCTACACCGTGAATCACGAGGTCTGATTTCTACCGAGATCGATCGAAGGTCGGACCGAACGGGAAAAGTGAAAGCCTCGCCGCACCGCTCCGCGAAAACAACATCCACGCCGCTGGATCGCTGAACAATGAACCTGTTTTCTATGGAAAATAATCTTGCGCAGGCTCGGAGGTTTTATTATAGAGAAACGCGTTTGGATATTGTTCTTGCTCCGCGAATTTGCCGGGAACAATCTGTGGCGCGCAGTTGTTTCGAAAATTTTGCCATAGCCGAGGGACGGCCACTGCGGTAGTAATTCGAAAGGAAGCAATTTCCCGAGGTGGACAATTTCAGATAAGACGGAACGAAAAATTCAACGTCGATTTTTTGGGGGTCGTTGCAGCGGGGAGACGTCGGTCTTTTGAACCGTGCTGGCTGGAATTGTGAAAAAATCTTTTCAAGCTCCCTGGAGTTGTTTGTAATTTAGAGAGACGGAAAATTTGTTGTGGAACGTTAAAAAGAAAAATGGTGCATTAAATTTGCTTACAATCCATTGTGGTTTGATTCGCGAAAAAATGTTTCTGGTTGTGTAGAAAGTTTTAAATGTTGTTCAAAGAAAAATTGTCTTACCAAGGTAAAAACAAAAAAAAAACATTTATTTTCAAACTAAGAAGCTTTTAAAATAAGTAGATTACCTCCTTTCTCGTCTAATTGTAATAGCTTAATGATCTTCCTCCTAAGATTTACCGATCCTTTAAAACTGGATTTTTAATTTTTCAACCTCATTGTTTAGAAGCGATTAAAGTAGAGACTTTTGCATTTTCTAATCTCACACATCGCACGCCTGTTAACAAATGCATATTCGAGTTCGGAGCCTTGTCGCTTCACGCCATCCGATTGTTTCGCGTAATTTTCCAGGTGGTCTGACTTTATGGTCGTCTCAGTCTATGTAAGCAGACTTCTCTCTTTGTTTCTGCCACTCAGAAAGTATTACGCCACGAGATTCTATCTGCACGGAGTCTACAAAGCAATCTTGAATTGTAGGGGCGTAGATCTCTTATCATTGCACACGTGCCATGAGAAATTAGCTATAGATGTCGAATGCAGAGTTCATAAAGTGCTTTCAAACTAGAAATTTCCTCTATTCCTATTTATCAAAGACTTTTTTAACAACTTTAGCGGATCGAAAATAATAATATCAATACTCTTCAATTCTTTGAATCTTTCTAGGTAGTAAATTCGTAATTGTTTGGCACAATAAAATTGCACGTGAAACCAGAGCTGGATAAAATAGTATTTCAAATAGTAAATAACTCTATTTATTTTAAAGTATGCGTACAACTTTAAAAACAAAAGATTTTATTTGATGCAGTAGTTTTTGAAAATTTCATTTTAAGTACATTGATAATATTTGTATTTCGTCTTTATTTTCAATTTCAATTGAATTTTAATTTATGAGTATAAATAGTTTTTCTAACGATAAGTTACACTGTACAAAAAATATTAAATCACCTATAAGTAATGCGGTTTCTCGCAGTATTATAACGACGCGAAACGTGATATATTTTATTTCGTGTTCGAAATTGTTAAATTAGAAATATTTTATTTTGCAGTTCAGATTGCTAAAATGGAAATATTTTGCGGTTCAGATTGTTAAAAGTGGAGATATTTTATTTTTCGGTACGGAAATTGTATATCTTGATTAAAATACTATTTTCCTCAAGCAAAGTAAAATCTAAAATATTTAATAGTATTTCGCCAAATAATGTCCACCTCTGTGCGAAACTCCATGTTTCGTGTCGCTGGTACGTGATTCAAGAAACGTGCAAGTTTAACAAATGAAAGTATCGAGAAGCAGTCCGACCAAATAATTAGCCAGGCAATAATCGCGCGATTAGCAGCGAGTCACGCGGAAATTACGTCTCGCGAGCCGGTGTTCCGAAAGAGTTGGTTGTAACGTAGTAAGGCGAGGCGGGGCGAGGCGAGGTAAGGCGAGGCAAGGGAAAACGCGACGGAATCGAGGGCAGTAGGCAACGATAATGGTGTTCGCGTTCGCGAGTCTGCACGTGCGATCTTACCCTTTACGACCCCATTAGCCCAAGCTTCCCTCGTTGCTTTCGATCAGCGTTCCGGCTCGGAAGCTTCTTCTGCTTCCCCCGGCCAGCCGTATCCACCGAAGTCGGCGAAGTGCAGCCGCGAAGTGCGGCCGCGAAGTACACGAGTCTGTAGATTGATGGCTACTCGCCGGAAGTAAATACTTCGACGTTTACAGACCTGGATGAATTACGAGTCTACGGTCCCAGCAAATCCAATTATTTCCAGGAATTTCCATTCGTTTAAAATCATAAAACCGATCTATTGCAACATTTAGTACGACATAAACATCGTTTGTATCAATACAATATAAATTGCGACCTCTAAAATACACTTCTGAAAATCTTATTTCATCTAAAGCGCACTTGCAATTAAATACAAATTGTACCTTTCCAAAATATGCTAGAAATAAATACAGTATAAATCGTGATTTCTAAAAGACACCACGAATAAATGCAACGCCAATGTATCTCTCTCTCAACATTGCAGATAGGACGAAGCTGCTTGACAATTTCTTGACAAATGATAGAACGGTAATGCCAGGATTGTACAGTACAAGGTATACAGATTTGTTCAAATTGGCTCGTGTGTTATTGATTTAAAAAACAAAGGCACCAGTTAGGTACGTTTGCGCTTAATGGTTCGCTGGATCGATTCGAAAGATGAATTACATTTATCCGGCATAAATCTTGAAACGCGATCCGCTGGCAGGGCAGGTGTGTAACAGCTGTAACGCCAAGCACACACAGGCTATCGAGAGTCGTCTCGAGCGAACAAAAAAAAAAATATGCACGAGCTCGTAAATGGGCCAATAGGGGGCGGGAAGCCTGTAGAATGCATTGTTACACCCCTGCGCTCTGCAGTTCGCTTCACCCCTTGCACCCCCTTGCCCCGTCGAGCAACCCCGTTTACTTCTCGAGTGCTAAACACCCTTGTATCTCGCCGGCTCTCCCTCTCTGTAAACTTACAAACAGCCAAACATACTCGTTTGTCCGTGAGATTGAAGAGTCTCTGGCGCAGGATCCGCGCAAATACATTTTTTAGTGATATCGCGTCGCACGCCATCATTTAGTGAAATTGTTAGTTCAAATTCATAGTTCATAAGCGTTTCTGTTTTGTAATGATACTCGTAAGGAACGTTGTTTCACTGAAGAGCTAGAATCGATGTTTACGCATTTATGGCATCGGCAAGACTGGGATATAAATTATTAATTATTTTTCCATCTCATCGAGAAGATTCAATATTTTTCTTGGTCGACTCTGATGCAACTCGGAAACAGCTTTAAAGCAACTTCAAAGCGCCTCCGCTTTTATAAACAGATCTTAATGATCTGGACAAATTGTGGGTAAATCAGCTGCCTGAATCAGCTTTGAAGCTGCTCAGGAGCGGTTTTCAAACGGCTTTAAAGCAGCTTTAAACCGGCTTTGAGACAAAGTTCTTAAATCAAGATGTATCAAAAGAATTCTGCAGTCTCTCCATTCAATTTTCCGTCACTAGATCACTCTACAATATCACTAACAAGGAAATATTACTATAGCGCTATGCTGCGTGGCCTTGGATCGCTCTGAAGCGGCTTTAAAGTGGCTTTGAGACGAAGTTCAGACACGGGCAAGTATCAAAATGATTCTGCATTCTCCTCCTTGCCGCATCGTTCACCATGATCTTTGAAAAGAAAATTTCCTTGCAACATTACCTCTGAGCGGTCTGAAATGTCCTTATAGCAACTTTGAAACGGCTTTGAGACGAAGTTCCCTAAGTGAGCAAGTACCGGAACGATCTCGTAGTTCCGCTAAACGTTCCCAACGATCTCACAAGATCGTTAACAAGGAAATGTCGCGATACACTCGCAGCATGCACCTGAAATGTTCAAAAGCGGCTCGAAAGCGGCTTTAAAGCTGCTTCGAAGCGTTTTAACGACGTCCGTGCGGTGGCGCTCATTAGTCGGCCGCCGCGCGTCGGGAAGTTCCTCGGGAACGTCGATTGCGCGGAAACTTCTTCGTCGAATGGCTCAAAGTGTTCGGAGGTCGAAAGTTCGAGGCCGGCTTGAGGGGTCTCGTCCGAACTAGAACTTTTCCACGCAGGAAGAGGGAGCTGTCTTTCTTACCGTTTCGTCACGGCTCTCTTTCTCTCTCTCTCTCTCTCTCTGTAACTCTCCTTCTTCTTTCTGTGTAGTCAAGCAACTCGACACTCCACCTTTCGACGCGCTAATTCGCGTAATTTACATGCAACGCGAACCCCCGTCGCGAAGTCAACTCTCGGCTACTCGAGAGTTGTTGGACCTCGATGGTTTACTCTCCAACTACCTCAGCCTCGATCCCGTAGCAGTGAGAGAAGTCCGTTTCACGGCCAGCCTCTCGTTACGTCAACCTCTGCGCACTTTTGCCTCTGTCGGCACTCTGCATCTCCGACTGGAGATTTGCTTCCAACGAAATCTGTATTCTTCGTGCTTTTCTATCGAGAGTTTTGATTTCATCAAAGTGTTTCTACTGCGTGGTCAATTGTGTTTGCGAATTGCTTTAGTTTCGCGTGTCTTCGACGATTCAGAATGTATATACTTTGTTGTTGAGAAGAATCGTACTGCGGTCCATCAGAGCACGTTTCAGCACGCGAAACGTTTTGTGCTCTCGAATGGTACGTTTTTTAAACAAATTCTTTCGCATCGGGAAACAGACAGAAAGCCGAAAAACTTGCTATAGAATGACACCGAAAAATGTCACATCAATTTTTATGGGGTCGTTGTAAAGAGGAGACATCAATCTCTCAATCTATGGTAGTCGCGAAAAAAATTTTTTAACTCCCAACAGAGTCCGAGAAAGGAAGAGCAATTTCGAGAGACGAAACGTTATTCATACGGTACCAAAAAAACGGTACTTCGATGTTCACGGTGTCAGTAGTATGGCGTAAATGTTAGCACCTTCTAAACTTTCTCCAGGAGAAAGAACGATTTAAAGGGGCGAAAAAGTTGTTACAGATCTGTGCCAAAAAATGGCACATCGCTTTTCAAGGTGTCGTTGTAAAGGGGAGACATTATTCTCTCGATTCATGGTGTCGCGGGTTAAATATTTCAAGTCCCGCGGAGACGTTCGCACGGTTCAATCCCGCGGGCTCGGATTTTTTTGCTCGTTCGATCCCTCTTGTAGATCGTTTCCTAAAAAGAGGAGATTACGAGGAACGCGACGATTCCCGAACTTGCCGAAGATTAATCGATGAACAGACCCACGCCCACGCTTCTCCCCGTTCTGCACACCCCTTCCCCTACCCTCCCCCGGTTTTCACCGCCAGCAGACACCCTCGCACACCCACGGACACCCATACACCCGACAGGCCACCCTGCGGCCCGCCATTTGATTGCGCATCCGAAATTTACGAGCGGGACTTTCGCCGGGGTCATAATTTTCCTCGGTTTTGGGAATGAATTCGAACATTCGCGGACGGGATCTTCCGCGTGACACCGGGTCCGCGAATAAATCCTCGATCACGGACCTCGTAAATCCCCGATCCGCTGGCAGATTCGCTCTGCGAAACCTGGAGAGGTCGACGCCCATTTCTACGCATTTCTCCTCTCAGCTGCTTCTTTCTCTTCTTCTTCTTCGAGGATTCAACGGTTAGGCGATCCCAGTTGCTCCTTTCTCGAGGATAAAGTGAAGGTCGCTTCCATATAAAAACTGTTGGAGTTTGAGAAATAAACACACTTTATGTAACTAAAAATATAATCATTTATTTCGACTGTGGCTTGTGTTAAAGTAGTGATCCGATAGAAATGTCCGTTAGCCTGCTGCTCTTTCTTTTTTTGGTGACTGTCGATGGAGTGAGGGCTAGGCGGCTGCATTCGTCCTTATATACTTAAGGTGCCATAAAGTCCAGGTAGTCTGGCTGTGCATATCATCGGTGTATACCAACAAAAACCTCGCGGAGGACCAAACTAGCCGAGCGTACAGTCCAGTGTCGCCAGATCTGGGGAATTGCCTCGAATCTAGGGGAAAGGGTTACCCCCTCTCTGCCAGTACCGGATTAGTCATGTGACATTGCGTGACACAAGCACGACGGAACGTGACCGGGCTGTAGCAGCAGCGTGGGGGAATAGCGTCGCAGAAGGGGAAAGGCAGAGTGGGAGTATTCAGTTCACTATAAAACTGAAACTTGGACAAACTTGGAATCAAATTTTGTTGGATTTTGATCGCTAAAGACCAATTTTTGTATGCAAATTTTCAGAAAGTAGAATCACGTGAAGTTTTATTTTCCGTTGTAGTAGTGTTCCTAGATATGAGATAAATAAAAATCGTATTAAATCCTGTGGGATCGCATGTTTTAAAATTTTTTGAAAATTGTCGGAAGCCATAAATGCATAAAGATGTAAAGAGACTTTTCGGATTTCCTCAAAAAGCATAATTCAGAAGCAAAAATTATCGGACCAAATTTTGTTGGATTTTGATCACTTTTTCTTGTATGCAAATTTTCAGAAAGTAGAATCACGTGAAGTTTTATTTTCCGTTGTAGTAGTGTTCCTAGATATGAGATAAATAAAAATCGTATTAAATCCTGTGGGATTGCAAGATTTAAAATTTTTTGAAAATTTTCGGAAGCCATAAATGCATAAAGATGTAACGGGACTTTTCGGATTTCCTCAAAAAGCATAATTCAGAAGCAAAAAGTATCGTCGAAAGGCCGTGCGATTAACATTTATTCGCGTTTGTCGCAGCAAAGCATAATCGAAGAGAAGAATTTCCCGATGAAATATCCGCTTCCTCGTTCGTCCCGCGCGATTTCATATACATATTATGATGAGAATTACGCGACTTTCGTCGAAAACGACGTTTATGATACTCGAGAGCCCGAGGCACAATTGCTGTCGCAGACCGATTTTAATTGTCGATCTTGAAAACCCCGGGATATTTCTGCGCCGGTGGATTTTCCGTGCGCGCGAGTGCGAAAACGCGAAAAGCCGGCAGGAAATTCGCGCGGAAACAATTCTCGTCCCCGTCGGGGAAATAATTGGTTATCCGTCGGCAAACAATTCCACTTATAAATGCGTTTCGAAATAATTGCTTCGCTAATGGACGCCGACAAAAGGAAGAGGGGGTATGGCACTTGGCGAGGAAGGGCTGCGACTTTAGTAACAATAATGGGCAATTTCATTCTATACCCGAGCTTGACAATTTTTGCAACAGATTTTTCTATTTGTATCTCCTTGCTTTTCTTTCCGGAAGTTCACCTAGCTATGTATATCAAATGTAAAAGTGTCAATTACTATTTGAAAGAAACTCAATCATTTTTTTTCCAATTTCGAATCTGAAAAAAAGTATTGATACTGTATTAGTCAATTAGAGTAATTTATGAAAAATTCCTCGATTATTCAGTATTTATTCGGAACTGCAAAATACGCGTCTGCAATACTTTCTTTAGATTTGCAGGATGCAGAAAAATTAGAGGAACAAGATCACTTTGATTATTATGTATTTAATTTTCCAGTTTCGATTGCGTTATCTGGATTATTATACCTTGTTGAAGATATGGGATTTTTTAAAAGATTCTGATCTGCCAGTGTGTGTTCGCGTAAAGAATAAATTTTGCGATTTTTGCTGATTTGGTGCGTCGCGGTTGGCGAATCTCGTGCCTGGCCTCATTGTGGAGGGAATCACGTGGCACCGGCATACATACTAATCGGTAAACGATTCGAATGGAGAGTGCTCGTGGGCATCGAGAAAACCTCGGGGAATCTGTTAGTGGCCGCTCGACGTGGCTGCCGATCGCTTGTACGGATTGATAAATCCATACTGCCAGAGAACGGTTCTCTTTGGCAACGGGGACAGATTTACTATTGCTAGATGTCGATGCCTCATGTTGATCACTTCCACTGATCACTGTGCGATCGGTCCTGCAGCTCCTGGTTTCAATTAGGGTAGACCAAAGCGTGTCGGATCATATTCTGTCCGATATTAACGCCACGTCAACATGACGGTTTCTAATATTTCTGATTTACGAACGTTGAGATTGCAAAGATCCATTCATGAGGATACTACAAAAAATGGCTAAAAATTTGGATCGACGTATCCTGGTTATTTCGATAAAGTAATGTGAAATAGCCAAATTTGGTGCTCCGTAAATCTAGTGTTTAAAAACAATAGTCAAACTTTAGGAAGATCTTTTAGTATAAAGAAGTTTAATTTGGATGTTTAACTTGATTCCCCGACTAATTTCAAGTAACTTTTTCCTTTGCTAAAATGTTCCGCTAGGTTCGTTAATGATCAACGAAAAAGGGGGACCAATCCCTGCGCAGCTACTGATGAGCATGGCGTTGGCATTGGCCGAGCCGAAGTCAGTCTCCGGTAGCCGCGCTCCGATTGGTCCGTGGTTTTCGTTAATAACTCCGTAACGAAGCCGCGTAGAACATTTTCGCAAAGGAAAAAGTTACTCGAAATTACCTCAGGAATCATCCCCTCCGAGGGATTTTTGGGACACCTTGTCGATGACAATCTACCGAACAGCGATGAAACAATTTCATTTTTACCGTAGTATTTCGACGAAATACAGTTCACTTTACTCGATAAGCTTGATTCAGAGAAAATGATGTTTGTTTGAAGTTAATGTAATGTAGTAATAAAACGGACTACTTGTAACTTATCAAAAATATCAATTGGAGATTCCAATTTCCAGAAAATTTGGCTCCGGCTTCGATCGGAATCGTCGAGTCAGATTTTTCTTTCGCAGAAAGACCGGCAGAGGAGTCTCGCGATCAGTATGCAACGGATTTGCCGAGGACCCAGGGTCGTTTCCGACAGAATTTCAAAGCTGTAGGCTCGCGTGTCGCACACAGGGTAGGCTTTGCTCCCCTCTAACACATTCCCTATTTAGCATACCGGTTGTTCTTCACCCATAAACTCTTCGAAGCTCACCGGAGCTCGACCATAAGCTTCTTGAAAACAACCGGCACGTCACTGATCGATCGACCTCGACTTTAATACCGGACTTTAGCGCCGGAGGTGTCGTCTGCCACGATCATTTGCAGATCAAATAAATAGTTTGCCTCTGCCGGCCGAGCAAACCGACACGCGTTAACATTGTTACGTGGCTCCGCAGAAAAGTCAACACATTTTTGTCGACAATTTCAATGATACGATCTCAATTAACCGCTATAAATACTAGCACAAGATCTCGTCTAGTTCTTCACTATGTTCCGTCGATGATCTCCAACAAAAGCCATTGTATTATAAACATTTCAACGTAACATTTGTCAATTCATCGAGCACTAAAAGCGACCGGGGTTTTCAATGATTTCTCGCCTTTAGAATCTCGATGATTATAAAAGAAAAAATCTGAAACGATTGTCTGATTGCAAATGCAGATATTTTATATATTAACTAATAAAAAAGAATGTATTTAAGATAAACAAAATAAATGTATGTTGGGAATCAATACGTTGATTTTACGAAATTGTTAAAATTGCTGATTGAAAGTGTTAACATAGCATTTTACCTAACGCAAAGAGTGATTCTCAATTTTGTTCTACAAGTCTGTGAAGATTTTTCTAAACGATACCATCGATCCGCTTTCAGTAATGCAAACAATAAAATCAGCTTAATTTAACGCGATCGGTTCGATCCGGAGGAAGGGAACAGTTTCTGTCATCCAGAAATTAGAATGAACGAGAGATACAGTATCCTCCTTGCAGCAAATCGGATTTCAAGACCCTCTCGATCTCGTAAATCGTTCATCGCACGATTAACAATCGCCATTTATGGTTCTCGCGAATATTGAGAATCACAGGCACGAGTTACACGAAGCAAATTGCCTCCGTACAGATTGAACGCCCTCCATTAATTAACGAGAAATCGAGTTAGCGGCGCTGGAGATCGTTTACGCCCTTGCCCTTTGCTCTCGCGATTTAGTGGGATCCTCCCTTCTAGCTATAGATCTTTGTGCATTTATGACATTAGTAGACACTTGAAATACAGGAGAAAACATGTTCGTTAACAAAAATTCGCAACACTTTCCTTGCAATTCGGTTAGAGGAGATGATTTCTTGTTGTCAGCGAAAGCAATTTCTTTTTGTGAAATAATCGAATATAGGAATTTGCATAAAAATTCGCAATTTTCCGATCACTCCGCGAATCAATGATTTTGCTAGGTAGCGTCGTAAAAATTGCAGCAGAAGCAATTTTCAGTAAAATAATTGACTACAGAATATATATCGCATAAAAATTCGCACTTCGGGTAGTAATAATCTTGATGAAATTCAAGAGAAAATAATTTTTAGCTGATGCAGATTGTTAAAAAATAATCGATGAATGGTTCACCTGAATGCAGCCACCTAAATTTGTGATGACATAACAAATCTTTTTAATGCAATATGAATGGTGTCACGAGGTGAATTCTCTGCAAATATTATTCTTTTCTTAAGGTTATTTTTTTCCGGAGTGTTCACTTTAAGTTTCAAAGATCAAGGTCATTTGAAGATCATGTTATTCTACATATCTGAATATATTTTTCGCTTAGCTACACGATGCAACAAGAAAAAAGTGGTTATGTATCAAAAAACATCGATGACCTCGATAACTTCGAAAAAAATTACCTTAGGGGGAAAAATGTTCTTGCCAGATATTGGTCCATGCACATAAAAAATGGATCACCCTGTATATGAGTTTGCACAGATTCGCAGTTTGGTGGCGAGTACCGACACGAATCGGAAATTTGTCTCGATGAGCATTCGGAAAATTCTAGGACAGTGCGGGAGCAAAAGCAGAAAATAACGAGGTGGTGGCGAGAATGGTGCCAGTCAGGCGACAAAACACCGCACCAGATAAATACCTACGCAGTGCGCGTTTGCAAATGAATGGCGCATTAATGAAAAAAACCGTGGGAGTAGGATTCAGCAGTTTTCCTCCGCATTGTTAAAGCAAACGTTTTTGAAATGGGGCGCGAACTCTTCACCGTCGATGACTACACATTGTGCCCAACAGGTTTTTCCACGGACTACGCTGGAAATGTTTTATTAACAAACGCGGTACCTGGACCAGCAGCTATACGTAATTTTTTCCCCGAAGCGATTAGAGACGCTAAGATGTTCGTGTTACAGGGGCTAATTAAAGTCCCGGGTAACAGGATATCGTATTAATTAATGAAGGCCTATCAATTAATCGCCGTTGGGGGACGGGACGACAATTACTTTTCGGGGGGCGGTTATCCACCGCGGACGTTTCCAAGTGCATCGCCGACAACACCAGTTCGTTAGCGTCATTCGACGCGGTGAGACTGATTAATTAGGCGAGCGGTGGGGGAGAGGAGGCCCGGGAGCTTATTTAAACGGGAAATTAATTATCGTCGCGGGTGCCGGCCGATAGAGGAGTGCCAGCCTGCGGATAAATAGTAGATCCACGTGTGCATTGTCTGACTAATTACCGCTCGGATCGCGACATTGTGCTGCGTTCGCACGAGGCACCCTCCTCGGTTCGTATTGTCTTTGTTGGGACGATGAAATTTTTCAGGAATTTTCATCGAGCTGGTTTGGAATGCGTCGGGGACGCTAAGCAAAAAGTGAGTAAAATTTCGAGTATCCGAGCCTTGGATCGGGTTTTAGGAATCGGTTCGGGTGTTAGGACTCGGGTCGGGTGCGGACACTCTAATTCGAAGTCGGATCGGGTCGGGAACCCGGAAATCTATGACACTCGGCTATCTAAACATCGACTTCGACTTCGGGTAGTCGGAATTTCTGGGTACCCGCCTATCGCGAATTTTTGCGTCCCGACCCGAACCCGAATATCTGGGTTGTAGAGAGGGGAGGGGGGGAAGGTAGGGGGATACGATTAATGCAAAACGGATAAGCAACCGAGCAAACCGAAAAGTGTTACATAAATTATTCGAATACTGCTGGTCTAGACGAAATGTTAACAACATTGGTACAATGCAATTTGCGGGTAATCGTGTTGCGAAGCGGTACAAGGTCTCAGGTTACCGCCCGGCGGAAGCGAGAACTGCAGCCGGAAGCAACATATACATATACATACATATATATGACAAAGGATAATATTAAGGACTTTCAAGAAAAATAGCCAAAATGTGTTGCTCTAAAGGAAAGAGGTTATAATTTACTTGTGGTGTATATACAATATTTACAAATATACAAAATGGTTTATTAGTTACCTAAAAGAAAGGGAAACGACAATTAAAGTCTATTCTCCTCAATCCCTCCTAGATCTATTGTCTTATTTCATTTTATTTATCACTTTAATCCTTTCACGCGTGTTCTCTTACGTCGTCTCTCTATATTTCAATCTCCCTCGTCGAGCATCGATATAATATCGATTAGAGGGCGCGCTGAGCTAATAAAGCGGGGCTAATCTGACTTCAAGAAAGTATCCTTTCTTTTGCATATACAGGGTGAGTCACCAAACGTTAGCACCTCAAATATCTTTGTTGTTTCTAAAGATACGTAAAATATGGTAAGGACAAAGTTAAATGGTACAATGGGGCTGACACGATGCAAAAAAAAAATTTTTTTTTAACTTTGTCCTTACCATATTTTACGTATCTTTAGAAACAACAAAGATATTTGAGGTGCTAACGTTTGGTGACTCACCCTGTATATACGTACACACACATGGATATTCACACCAGTGTGAATATTTAGAAAAATATCGTGTCGTTCGTAAAATCTCGTTAGTTTGGGTTAGTCGGGGCGGATGCAAATTTACTGATTAATTCCAACAGGAGGGATTTGTCTTGCCGGACGATCCTGCGAAAATTTGAAAATCAGGAACCGGATCCTTTGGAAACTGGAGCAATTTGATTCGCGGTCTGCGGCCGTTGCGAGTGGCCGATCCGTGTCACTGAACTATACTAAGAGGGAATGAGAGATATTTAAAAGGAGAGTGAAGGAAAGACAGATAGGGAGAGAGAGAGAGAGAGAGAAAGAGCTCGTTAATATCCGAGGCGAGTTCCGGGAACCAGGAAACTTGCCGCGAGATCGCAATGTCCCGGAATATTCTCCGATTAATTAACCTCTTCGGGCCCCACCCCCGCTTAGTATTGGACGGGATCATGGTATTGTTAAATGGTCGAACTCCGTTGGCCTGCTGGAATTTGTCTGGGGGATCGTCGATTCGACGTGACAAATTCTGTCGGTGATTGGACGGCTTGCTTCGACAATGTAGCGCAGTGTGACCCGGCGATGTACGAATACTCCTTGAGGCTAGCTCTACGTAGCACTGAAGGCGACTATTTTATTATACATTCCTAGACTCTGGATCTTCGTAGAAAAGGTTTATTTGCAGAACACATGAGCTAAATGTCAATTTATATTTTTTACCAATAATATTAATACAGTGAAAATAATCTATTCGTACACTTAAAGTCTTTTCACTTTCGTTTTAGATCGCCAATTTTCGACATAAATCCATAGAATCCGCCGTTTTTAAAGGGCGTCCACTTAATCTCTTCTCGGACTGAATGTGTACCTCGATCAGACATTTCGCAAATTGCAGTCGGCGCGCCGCGCCGGCAGGCGGCGAAGACCGCAGGTTCCTCCGCAAGTTTCTCGCTTGGAGACCTCGCGAAAAAGGGTTGGTTTCGGGCGTAACCGCGTGAAATACGCGCGGCGCATCCGAGCGGGAAACTAGGGTCCGCGTCACGATCCTGTATTATGCAGGAGCGTGTGCACTTCCGGAGACTCGAAAGCCTCTGCATCGTGATGGACAAGCTGCAGCCGAGCAGAACGCGCTGCCACGCCGCCGCCGCCCGTTTCGCAGCTGCGAGACGGTGCGAGCGGAGCGGGGTGGGGGGATGAAACGCTGCTGGTATAGGGGATGAAGAGAGATAGAGACTTTACCGTACGTCTTGGAACATGCCGGTCACGCCAAGCTGCGGAATCCTGTCGCGGAGATGACGCGGTTTCCCGGTGTCGGGGACCACCTCGCTGCTTTTATTAAACGGAACACGCCGCCAGACAGAGCTGTCTTTAGGAGCAAGATGTTTTACGCCCGGGGAATTTCATCCTGACACCACCGGGACTAACTTCTTCCTTCGTTCGAGCCCAACTTTTGGCCAACTTTCTGTTTTCCCCTTGATTTATAATCGGTTTTATTGTTCCTATTCGTGACTCGTTTCTCTCTATTTCGGTTACCGCGCAGGATTCGCTAATATTTTATCCTTCGTTTGTTCCGGTAGTATTTTATTCGTTTATTATGAGTGCGTTTGTATAAAATTTTATATGGTAACACGTAATTTTATATAATTCTATGTACATAGAATTATTCTATTTTTTTCATGTATGGTCATAAGGACATATTTGACAGATACACGTGTACGACCACCGGCGTTAGAAAGTTGATGAATCAAATCTATGTTCGAAGAACGAGACAGGAGACAGGATTTTATGGTCACGAACGGTGCAGGAACGTGTCACGAGGAACAGGGATTTGTTTCGAGGTATTTCGGTCGTCCGGGGCGTGGCGTTCCCGTCCTCCAGGAATATTTACGAGGTTGCGAAGTCGACTTGCGCGCATGGGCAAGATTTTGTGGCTTAATTAAAGCGAATAAGTCGAGTCCAGACAGGATGAACGAGCCTTACCTACCTCCCCCCCAACCCCCTACCACCTAGTCAAGCTGTTCAAAAACGTGGACGAAATCGAAACGAAGAGATTTCTCTGCACACTTCCTCCTCAGTTTTAACATTCCATTGGCGAAATGCGGAATGTGCAATGTTAGATATAGATTGTGACAATGTTTAATTGCGAATTTAATGTAGACATTTTGAATGTAGCAATGTTTAACGTTGTGGATGGAATGTGGACTGTGACAATGTTGAATGTTACAATGCTGAATATGGAATGCGGTACAGTATATTGGGTGTGGTAATGTCGAATGTGGAACGCAGAAATGTGAATATGGACTGTGGAATGTGGAAATGTTGAATATGGAATGTGGGAATGTTGAATATGAAATGTGGAAATGCTGAATATGGAATGTGGAATGTGGAAATGTTGAATATGGAATGTTGCAGTGTTTAATATGGAGTGTGGCAATATTGAATTTGGAATGTTGCAACGTTGAATATGAAATGTTGCAAATGTTGAATATGGAATATTGCAAATGTTGAATATGGAATGTGGAACTGTTGAATATGGAATGTGGAAATGTTGAATATGGTATGTTGCAGTGTTTAATATGGAGTCTGGCAATATTGAATTTGGAATGTTGCAGCGTTGAATATGGAATGTTGCAAATGTTGAATATGGAATGTTGCAACGTTGAATTTGTCAGTATTTAATGTTGAATATCGAATTAGCTTGACACCTCTGTGAATCGCAAACCATTCCTCTTAATCTGGACAATTGTGTTCGAATTTGGCTGACATTTGGATATTCTGTTTTTTTTTTAATCGAAAACGATTGGTCCAGCGATCGCGAGGAGACTCGCGAATCAAAATTCACGAGGTGATCGATGGTGCACGCACAGAAGATCCTGATGGATCGCGGCTCGCGTAATTCTAGGAGGAATTTATTCCAGCGAGACGCGAGACGCGCAAGATCCTAGAACGCGTGTCGCCGCGCGCTGATTAAAACCGGGTAGACAATGCGAGCGCATTAATCTTCATGAATCACGAGACACCGTTATACCACGGAAGCTCGCAATGGGCGTTCCCGGATCCGGAAATCCACCTTGCAAATCGTTCACCTTGGAAATCGTTTCAACAACGACAAACACATTTCCAAGAACATGCATCATGCTTCAAAAATGGAAACGATCATTTTTGCAAAATGTTCTTGCGAATATTCGTAAAATCGGTTTTTCTTTTTTTGGTTTCTATCGAGGCTGTGTTTTATTGATTTGTTATTAAGCTGTGAGCTTTTGAAATTATATTCTATAATGATACAGATACCTACACATATTGAATAATAAATTGGGAAAGAACATACTGCATAACAAATTGGGAAAGAATATAGTAAATAATAAATTGAAGAAAAATGTATTGATTAATAAATTAGGATCTGATAATTTTAGTAATTCTTAGGAATATTGTTTCCGTCTTTAAGTCCAGCCTCGGCTGTCTCTGCGGACAAGTGACATAACAGACTCTTTCGGTCGGGGTCGCTTTATTAGGTAGCCACCGCGATGTAAATACAACAACGACAGCCGTCAAGGTAAATTTCCTGTCGCGGTGTGCTCTGAGGCTCGCAGAGGAAGCGTTTTCAGAGCCCCCAAATGGATGTCCGACCCTAACTTCCTGATCTATTTAGACCGCACCAAACTTCCTCCCCCGAGAAATCGAATCTACGATCCTTGGACGATTTTCCGATACCCGGTGCTCTCGATTATCCTGATCATTAGGCTACGGATGTTGTACATTCATTAGCACGCAAGGTCTGGTAATTGAAAATGGCAAAATGATTGCTGACAGGAGAAAACAGGATATTAGTATAATAACGATAATTTTATTGTTATTATTTTTGTACTGTTGAAAGTTTGTAGGGTTTTTAAATTAAAATTCGAAGATAAAATTAAAATGTTAGGTTAAGAAAAAAAGATTGATAAGTGTATAATTTTACAATTCTTCTTAGTATGTCAAGTCGACAGACACTTTGTACGCATGTATAGAAAAGCGTCGCGAAACAACAGACGTTTATTATGATTACCGAGAGTATCGTTAGTGTGGTCGTCAGTGCGAAATGGCTGACAAAACGCTCCGTGACCCGAAGCCACGAGTAATAATACGCGCGGACCACGGTCGTTATAATTCGAATCTAGGTTCGTGGTTCGACAGTGATCCTTCGATTCACCGCAAAGGTGCACGCGACCGTGATTACCTCGGTCTCCTTTCTGAACCGTGTTCTACTCGAGGTCTATTGTGTCACCGCTGAACAAGACCACAGGATCGAGCTTGCTGGTTACGCGACAGACGATCCACTAAGCGTGTACCTTGAAATTGGATACTGGAAAGGTGGAGAAGAAGAAGAAGCGTGGTTTAAGAAGATATACGAACCGGATAGTACTGGGATTTTTACAGATTTGTAGGATTTAATAGTCTCCGCTCAAGTTCGTAGGGGCTTTCTCGTGCACGTGCTTTTGACAAATTCTAGTAGGGAGGTGCACTTCCACATTCCCCATTTCTACGTTTCTGCAATTCCACACTTCAAGAACCCACATTCCATCTTGTCTTATTTGGACTGTTTTGTATGTACATTTCCAAATTTCAAATTTTCAAAATTCTACAGTTTTACATCTCTGCATTGGAAATTTCTACATTTCTGCAATTCCACGCTTGAAGAATGTACATTCCATGTTCTCACATTTGAACCGTTTTATGCACGACTTTCTCACATTTCTAGATTCCAAATTTTGCAAAGTCTACAGTTCCACACTCCTACATTGGAAATTTCTACATTTTTACAATTCCACACTTTAAGAATGTACATTCCATGTTTCACATTTGAACTTTTTTATACACCACTTTTCTACACTCCCGAATTCCAAATTTTCAATATCTTACAGTCTCACATTTCTACATTTCCACATTTTTACATTTCTAAATTTCTAAATTTCCATGGTTCCATATTTCTACAGTTACACATTTTTACATTTCTAAAGAACTAAACAGAAAACCCAAAAAATAAAGTTGTCCAGAAAAAGGAACAATAATCATGATTATATGCTTCTTATGCAACCTACATGTTCGTGTTAACGTGCAGAGTGCGAAAGGAAATGTCGGGACAATAGCCGAAGGATCGACGTAGTATACTTAACGCGGAAGTGTAAGTATCATCAACATTGTCCCAATTACGTGCATCTTCGCGACTAGAACTCAACGGTTGCACCTCCGATGAACTCGGTTGCACCTAGAATTACGTCGAGCGCACCTGCGTCGCGTTATCTCGCGTTATCACTCTTGCTTCAGCATTATCGAAGTCCCGATTAAGATACACGTTCGCCTAAAGGGGAGCGTTTAATCGTCCGCGAGCTACTTCCGAGGCGTTTACCGAGTCAGCCCGTTTAATGAGCCGCGCGTTTACTCGTAATTATTCCTTTTATAGCAACTTAGAGCTTCACCGACGTTCGCAGAGATAGATATGTATATAGATATATATCTAGCCCCTCGACGTTTCGACAATAATTTATTGCTGAAACTGCATTCCCGGATAGAGATAGTGGATGCTTCTATGGCTCAATCAGAATACGCAAATGCATCGGACACCGGTTCTCGAGATCTTATTCTACGCTCGAATGTTCTACCAGCTCGAGAAATGGCGAGGCCAATCTCGGATTCTACGAGAAAGAAGAAATCAAAGACGAGTAATACGATCTTGTGCTATGTGTATCGGGTCTGCGATCTGCTGGGAATTCACTTTCTGTCGAGTAAATGAGTTTCTTGCATGCTGCTGGATTCATTGGCTCGTAAAATGAGTCTGCGTCTTTTCAGTCGCTTTTTTTTCGATTTATTAACGGTAGAATTGCTGGAGAGCCGAAATCACATGCGTTCAGACTTTTTAATTCGTTCCGATATTGCGGAGATGTTTTAGCTGAAAATTATTCAATAAATTTTGCTCTTTACTCGTGCAGCTTTCAGAATTACCATATTACATAGAGACTTCAGAATTGTCATATCAGAATTATCAATATTGTCAAATGTACTCTTGCGATTTTTAGAATTTAGGATTGCCGTGTTACAGTTATCGGTATTATCGAATGCACTCTTTCGATTTTCAGAATCACCGGGAAATCTAGGTCAGAGTTGATTCAATTGCAGCTGAAGAAGACGTTACCTTAGAGAATTAGGTGAATCTATCCGAATCTAGGTTATAATAGACGAAGTCTTCGGTGTTCTAGAGGTGATAGAAATTTTTTATTGATTGTCTTGAGGCGATAGCAGCGGTCTGTTTCAGGGGGTCGTTGCTTCGAGAAATTGAATGAACGTCAGCAAATCTGAGTTCGAATAGACCAAGTCTCCATTGTTCTCAAGTTGATAGGAATTTGTGATTCATCTTCTATGGCTAGTATCAGCAGTCACGTTTGAGTTAGCAAATTACAGGAACCTCTTCGACTATAAATTAAAACAAGCTCATCGGTCCTAGTTCTAACTATATTAAATTTGAATTTTTAACTAATGTAAATCTGAATTTTTTTCGAATATATGGTACCAACAATCTCCATTTCTCAATCGATACTACTACCCTAACAAATTCCGAACTAATCGCTTTCAGTAAAAATTGCGGGACCTTCAAAACCGTGCAAAAAAGTCACGAAACAGCAGCCGAAAATGTCGTCGCAACTCGCGCACTTTATTTCCCCAATTTTAATAAACCCAGACCTAATTCCGTCTCTTTTTTTATACTTTTAACAGCGCAATCGTCAAGGACAAAATCTCCGGCACAGCACCGGTTGACATTTACGCGCGGTCCGCTCCGATGCGATGCGTTCAACGCAGAACTGCCTATTTTTTCCCTGTTTTTTTTTTCGTTTGTTTCTCGAGACCTCTTAACTTAACAAAAGTGTTCCCGATGTTTTCACGGTCGAGAGTCACTTTCGTGCCACCGCAAATTCCCGACGGTGGGTGTCCGCGACACGAGGACACGCTTTTCCATTCCCGAGATTGCGTCAACTTCGAGGAGTGCGGGCCTTTTAGGGCTAGACGCGTAAAATGCGAATGCGTATGCTAATTGTGCCTGACTTTCCTGCAAAATTTTTCGAGACAGATGCGATTCAGCAGCGAAAATCAGACGAAAATTCTGACATTCTGCATTTCCATATAATGTATTTCACATTTCCACGTTTCTGTATTTCATATTTCTACGTCTCGTATTTCCACATTCCTACATTCCCACATTCGTACCTTCCAAATTTCACATTCCACATATCACTATTTTACATTCCATATTGCCACATTTCCATATTTGGCATTCGACATCCCATATTTCTACATTCCACATTCTACATTTCTATATTCCACATCACACATTTCCACATTCCACATTATACATTTCTACATTCCATATTCCACATTATACATTTTTACAATCTACATTTCCATATTCCACATATCACTATTCTACATTCCATATTCCACCTTCCCATATTCCACATTTCCATATTCGGCATTCGACATCCCATATTTCTACATTCAACATTCCACAATTTCTACATTCGACATTCCCCATTTCTATATTCCACATCACACATCCCCACAGTACACATTATATATTTCTACATTCCACATTATACATTTCTGCATTCCAGATTTCACACGATGCAATTTTATATTCCACATTCCAATATTCCACAATTCCAATTAAACGGTATTTCTATCAAAACATTGACAATCTTTCACGTTCCCTACACCAACTGATGCATAAACATCGATTCTCTTTAACCGCTTGCAAGGACAACGATCATTTGAAATTCGCGATTCCCGGATAATCCAAGGATTGCAGGGATCTGTAAGTAGCAATCGCGGCGGAACTAATCAAAATGGACCTTGACGAAACTCCGCGGAGGATGAATCGCGGCAAAGAAATATCCGCCAGCGGCAATCCCGTGATTCGCCATTCATCAAGATGTTCTCAGAGCAGAAAGACAGGGATGGTAAACGGATAGGGGGAAAGCGATAGTAGGAGAGGATAGAGATTGTTCGTTCCACTCGTGGAAATAAGTAGAGGCAGTTACGCCGCTGGTTTACGAGCGGGGCGGATTCCAATTCGCGCCTGAGCTCGATCGGATTCCGCAAGAATTCAATTTCCCTGCCTCGATTCTCTTCTCACCTCGAGTCTGGTCAAGGCTGCACCCTGACATCGGCCTTGCTCTGTCACAGAGTCCGTTTTCGCATTGGCGGAACGGTTTAAGCCTGATCAAAATATAACGGGTCTGCCGTGTCGATTGGGAATAAAGCTTTCGTCGCGACTCTTGAGACCCGGAGCCTCGCAGCTGTTCATCTATTCGATGCTATCTTGGACTTTAATCCCCTAAAATGATTAGGCAGACGTTCTTCTGCTGGCGGACGCTTTGGGCTTTGTGCCGAGTGTCCCAATTTAACACCAGCTTGGTGTTCGATCCTCCAAAATCATTTTGTTGATGTTCTTCTGCTGATGGACGCTTTGAGATCTGAATGCAGCGTCTTGAGTCGATAGCTTGATCCTCTAAAACGATCTGTTAGGCTTCTTCTCCTCCTGAACGTTCTAAAATTGTCTGCAGTGTCTCAACTGGGTGCTAGCTTGGTCCTCGACCCTCTAAAATGATTTTTGAGACGTTCTTCTGCTGGCGGACGCTTTGGGCTTTGAACAAAGCGTCCCAATTCAACACCAGCTTGGTCTTCGATCCTCCAAAATCATTCTGTTGATGTTCTTCTGCTGATGGATGCTTTGGGATTCGAATGCAGCGTCGTGAGTTGATAGCTTGATCCTCTAAAACGATTTTTTAGGCTTCTTCTCCTCCTGAACGTTCTAAAATTGTCTGCAGTGTCTCAACTGGGTGCTAGCTTGGTCCTCGACCCTCTAAAATGATTTTTGAGACGTTCTTCTGCTGGCGGACGCTTTGGGCTTTGAACAAAGCGTCCCAATTCAACACCAGCTTGGTCTTCGATCCTCCAAAATCATTCTGTTGATGTTCTTCTGCTGATGGATGCTTTGGGATTCGAATGCAGCGTCGTGAGTTGATAGCTTGATCCTCTAAAACGATTTTTTAGGCTTCTTCTCCTCCTGAACGTTCTAAAATTGTCTACAGTGTCTCAACTCGGTGCTAGCTTGGTCCTCGACCCTCTAAAATGATTTTTTGGACGTTCTTCTGCTGGCGGACGCTTTGAGCTTTGATCCGAGTATCCCAAAATCTAATCCAGAGTCTGTAAACCAAGTCTATCATAGCACCGTTCAAACCAGTGAACCTCTGTCGCTCAAGGATTCCACTCCGGCTCTCATCAGCTTGTCTGATGCCTCCGGATCAAATTCAACAAATCCCATCAAACAAACGAGTCGCCGCAAGTAAAAAGAACCGAAATCCTTTCTACTTCTCCGAGCGTTTCAAGCCTATCGGACATGTGTAAAACTCAGTGCCCACCAGCGGTCAGGCTCGGTCTCGTTTGAAAGTCCGTGTCGAAACACACTCGGACCAGAAAGTGGTCGCAGCGGTCAGAAGGCCGCGGTTTTCGGTGAGAAAATGCGACTGGTGGTTTTCGAATCGATTCCCGCAGATATCGTTGAAAAGGCCCCCATGGCAGACAGTCGGTGGGGTTTGAAATTCAATCATCTTTTGATTACAGTCCAACAGTCCATTCTCCTACTCTCTCTCTTTCTCTCTCTCTCTCTCTCTCGCTCACTGTTCGAATAACATTCGAGCGATTTCGATGCTCGAAACCTTAGTCGGGAATAACGTTCGACAGAACGAGAGACGAACGGCATCGTAAACAGAGAGCTAACTGGGTTAATGCGCATCTGCATTAAGCCCGCGGCCGGACGGCCGACGCATTGAATAACATTTGAATGCATTATGATCGGATAACGATGACGCCGCTCCCCGCCCGGGGAACAGCGCGAATTAGACGACGACGACGACGGGCCAGGGCACCGAATTGGCTCGGACAAAGTGTCATTGTTTGCTCCGTCGTGGTCGTATTGCTGTGCCGTCGAGCTTACGGCAGTCCTCGGATCTATCGCTGCTGCTGCTGCTGATTTTCGGCGGCAGTTGACGTTTCGAATGGCTCGGAGCGTGACTCTAGTTTCGTCGGATTTGCGTTGTATCGAGGGCGGAGAGTTGGTGGTAGACAGCTTGCGGAGATACATACTTCTGTGGGAAAATGTTCGATTAATCTAACCACCCGTACATAGATTACAGTAAAAGGTGCATCGTTTATCATTAATAGACAGCGGATATTTATGCAAAATAAAATTTTTTTATGTCAATTACAACAAATTGGAGCGAAATAGAAATTTATTTCCTTTCTTGATATGTTTAATAGGTCGAAAATAATATAACAGTATCTTTAAATTTTTCCAATATTTTTACTGTTTTCAATTATACCTACTAATTTTTGCCATAAATGCATAAACATCCGCTGTATAATCATTAAATGTGCCCTCGCAATTTTTTGAATCACCGTTACTGAAAAACTTTTTTTGAGAACGAAAAAAATTGGGACCAAAAATTTTCAACTTTTCTCTGCATATAATGTTACTGCATAAATGGTAAAACTTTAAATTCTACTGTGCGGAGTCGAAGTTTTAGCGTGCGGAGTTCACTCGTTTAACAATTATACGCGTGTAAATGTTAGTCGATTTTAACACTGAATCTACCCATCGCCGGTCAAATGACCACATTTTGTATTTTACGATTATATTTAAGCACATTTTATAGTAACAATTGCACGAAATCCGAATAAATTCGATTGTGTCATTTTTATGTGGCAATCTTTGCTGCTCGGAAGGTTTAGTGTTAATCGCGTTTGAGAGGTTAGAACGCTGCCATATTGGTCTCCAGACGTAGGAATGAGTATTATGTAGCGAGCGGATACGCTGGGTCTGGGTTAGATCTTGGACTCCGCGCACTAGAATTTAAAGTTTCATTATCTTTACCGTCGAATTGTATAATATCACATTGAGAAAAGTTGAAAATTTTTGGTCCCCTAAGCGAAAGTTTGACCCACCAACGAGTTTTTAGATACCTTGTATATGTATACACGTATATACCCACAAACGCATGTTATACATCCATTTTTCAAAATTAAAGCGTAACAAATTTTTCGAAATTATGTGGGGCGACCAAGGTACCCGATTTTGGCCAAATTTTTCACGTTACCAACGCAAAAACCGCACAGCATCTCATCACTGTTCTGGCAGCGGACAGTCCCCAATCTAGATCGTATGAACCAGCCCTCAGACGGTCCGTTCTAACTTTCAAAGAGCCAAAGACAATCCATACACGTATGCACTTACATCTACAAGGAGACCCTAAACTACTCGCCGTTTCCTCGAAGTTCCAAAGAAGCCTCACGGAAACTGTTTGTCAAAGGAGCGAACGGATTCGCCGCAACGGCGAAGTCTGTTCCCCCTGGTTCCCCAACAAGTGAACGCAATTCCGCGCAATTTACGGCCACAATTTCACGGTAACAATATTACACCAATATTTATCCCGGCGGATTAGCCGGAAGAGCTTTCCCACGTCGCGCCGTCCGAACCGGAGCCGATCAACGAAATTACGAAGTTCGAGCTCGCTTTGTATGAGCCGGCGGCTGCCGATAATCTTCACGAAGGTCGACCGGAAGCTCACCTGAACGCTACGTTGTTTGGCTCTCGGTGTGTTTGTTCTACCGTGTGCTTCTCCATGGTCTTGGTCCGCACCAGGATATGCCGTGAAACTGCAGCGCAAGTTCGTTTAACAGAAAACGTACCACCGGAAATCCCCGTTTCTAGACTTTTCACTTGACGATTATTGAAATTGTAAAGATACTTTCGTAGGAAACGACTGAATTAATCGATTTCTCGCGTGGATATTGTTACGAGCCAGGGCCGCGAGCAGCTCGAGTGGCCGGCGAAGGGTCATCACCCTAGGAATGTGCTCTCAATTTGTTAGTTGAGGTGCGCGGACGAACCCAATGTAAAATTGCGGAGCCGCTAGGGTTATAGACGGCGAGGACGAACCTGATACGATTGTCGGGGAGCTTTTAGGTTTGGAGTCAAGCGCAGACGAACCTGATGTGAATTTCAGAGAGCTGCTAGGATGGTTGAAACTTCGTGAACGAACCCAATGCTAGATTGGTGAGTCACTAGGAGTAACGCGCAGACGAACCTGATACGATTGTCAAGGAGCCGTTAGAACGCGGACGAACCTGATGTTTAATCAGGGAGTCGCTTGTAGGTTGGATGAAAGCACAGACGAACCCAATGCGAAATTGGGGAGCCGCTAGAAGGTTGACAGAAGACACGGACGAACCTGATACGATTGTCAGGGAGCCGTTAGAATGCGGACGAACCTGATGTTTAATCAGGGAGTCGCTTGTAGGTTGGATGAGAGCACAGACGAACCTGATGCGAAATCAGGGAGCTGTTTGGATGCGGACGAACCTGATGCGATTGTCAGGGAGCCGCTAGGACGGTGTGACTTTCGTGGACGAACCCAATGCGAAATTGGGGAGCCACTGGGAGGTTGGATAAATCTTTGGAGGATGATTTGAATGTCGCGAACGAACCTGATACGATTGTCAGGGAGTCGCTAGGAAAGTTAGTGGGCCTCGTAACTAGTATAATTTAGTTGATACAATCCGAGCGGTTAGATTGTATCATGTGGGAACATTCAATTGTTCTATTAAGGTATTGGACGATAATTGTGGGTTTTCGAAGTTCTACTGAATTATCGGTAAAACACAAGTATATTCTATAATAGAGACTTTGTTACATTTGTGTAAATGACGCGATATAATTGAATTGAATAGAATAAAAAGAATAGGAAGGTGAGACTGCTACCTTACTAGGGTGCTCGGTTTTGACGCACTGGCAATGCGGGGGTCTCGGAACGACTTTAAATGCTTAATAGATTTTAGACCGACTCGCGGAATCTATATGGTAGATCGAAGGGGACCGATGCCCGATCTCACTGGAGGTCGATTCTACGAGATATAGCACGACGCGACACGATTCGTGACTACAGAAGTACTAGCCTCCGAGTACAGAAATTCGAGGGCTTTATATACCCTTGCAACGACAGGTGGTATTTGTCAGAACTCGTGGAAAGAACGGATGGTCCTTGTCTTTATCTTCAAATAACAATCGTGTCTCATCGACGTCCAGTGGGTCGTGCGTTTGTTTGGTTTTGGACTAAACATATTTTATCTAGGACGGTTCCTGCCAGAGATGATCTTAAACAACTGTTCGTCATCCGTAACAATATCATAGACAGACTAACGAACCAGTAGACCACAAACTTTGATGTCATAGAGAGGCTAACAAACCAGTATACTTGAAACTTTTACGTAATATACTAACGAACTAGTATACTTGAAAGTTTAATCATAGTTTAGTCATAGAGACACTGATAAAATAGTTTGAACTCTAAGTATAGATTGCAGACTTTCCACTTTCAAGGACCTGTTTCAGACGAACTTCGCTTCATCCGCGATTTTTATAAATCGACAGCTAGCCTAGTCTTTGAACTCGACATCGATCGATCTGTAATATAGTTCGTCGTATAGAGAACTCGTTCCCTCCCTCTGCCTCTGTACACACTGAGCTTTATAATCGTCGCGACGTGGCTTCAAGTCTAAGGTCACAGCTATTTCAGGATCACTGTGTCGGTAGACGCTCGAAAAAAATCAAATAAATCGCGTCCATTGATTTTTAGATCTTTTAATTAGATTTTACGTTCAATTATTTTTTTATAAAACATTAACTACAACATTCCTGACATTTTCGAAAATATTTAGAAACTAACAATATTAGCAATAGAATTAAAATTGATGCTGATGTTAATGTCAATGTTAATATGTTGATAAGTTGATATGTTGATATGTTAACGTTGAAATAGAATTTTAACCAACTCTAAAGTTTATTAGCGCATCGATGATGATCTTACGTATGAATGGCCGTCGCCATCGCGTCAACGGAATATCGATGACTTCAACGACCGTGAATATTACTGAAATGCCATCCATAGCTCGTAACTGCAACTATAGCACTTCCAACATCGCTGAGTTAATAAGTGTAGAGCGGCAGCACGTTTACGTTGGAAAACTGTCGCTGTCATTATGCATAACCTTCAACAGCGAGCGTCTTAAAGATGCAGGACGGTCGTACAACAGGTGTATAATGGTGGGCATAACATCGTGCAACATTGTAAAACTTTGAACGGTAATAGACGGGCTAAAGATAGTACCGGGGAGGAAATAATTCAGGGAAGCAAAAAAACGGCCATCTCTTTGAAAAAGTTGATCGAATATTTATGGCCTGGACGAGGTGGACCTACGTGGAATTCTACGTAAAATTACCTTCGAGGAAGACATTGTCAGAATTTTTCTGTCTGTCGTACTTTCTAACTCGATTGTATTTAAAAAATGGAGTCCTATACGAGTTTCGTATATTTTCATCAACCGCAAAACGAACTATTATAATTATATTAATTCTATTACTGTTCGCAGAACTCCAATCTTGTTCGAAACAGCTCTCCCATGAATATTTTTATGCAAAGTCCAATTCAATTCTGCGAGACGCAAGTTAAATGAAAATGTAATAACGTGCTGTTCAGTGTTGTTATGAACGCGTAAAATCCGTCCAGCAATAAATTTTGACAAGCTATTAAAAATCAATGCTATGCACGAACGTGGCGTCGCGTTCGCGAAGGGTGTAAAAAGGCGGAATAAAATTTCCCTTCGAATAGCTGCGCCGCTTGCACAAAGTTGCCAGGAAAGAAGTTGTTCCCGCAGCTAATATTTCAGTCATGGTTAAACAGCGATTTACAGCGAAAACGTTATGCGAACGGTGCTTACCAGCGCAGAAGCCGGAGGAACGGATTTCAAGGAGGCGAGAGATTGCGGTAATATACAGCCCGGGCAATATATATGAAAACGAGCTTCGAAATTCAGTGGTGCTCGCCCCGAGGAGAGATGTGGATGAGTTGAACGCGTCGTTTAGATTCGAGAGGGAGAGAGAGAGTATGGAAACGGTAGACAAGGGTTAGGTGATTTTTCTGAAAGCGAGCGAGTGTGTCGCCGTGCGAGACGGTAATCGAGTAACGGATCGAGCAGGTTGAACGACCGGCGCGCTGCGACGCGGCCAGCCAGCCTTTCGGCAAATTAGACGCTCGAATTTGAATTTCAAATCGAACCGGAGGACGAGCTGCCGAATCAATTTGGCAAGCCATCTGGCTCCGACAACGTCGACGCGCGTTCTGAACGGCCTCGTCGCGAACCGTCGCAACTTATAAACACCCCGGCCAGAGACCGACGACGACCAACTATGCGGCATGCATCAGGGGCTTCCTCGATTTGACCTTTGTTTCGCGGATCTTCTTTGGCTCGCTAGGTTTAGCGGCGAGAATCGGAATGCGAGGAAAGTAGAATGTGTTACGAGTATTTCTGACGGTTTCAATATTTCTACTTTCACATTCCAACATTTCATGCTCGAACTTTTAAATATTTCTCGTTCATACAGCTACGTAGCAATATATTTTGATTTTGCATTCCACATTTCACATTCCACACCCGAACGTTCAAATACTTCTGTTCCATATACATTACAACATTTTATATTCCTCATTCCACAGCCTATATGTATGCAACATTGAAGCATTGCACGTTCAAACATTCCGACATTTCTATTCCGTATACATAATAACATAATCCACAATTCCAATCGCATTTCTCTCAACACTTCGACGATTCTAATATTTTAATATATATTGAATAAGATTATCGGCGCAAAGGTTCGATCAATTAAATACAATATAATTAGCTATTTTATGGACATCTTAAACGTAACGATTCGGGTGTGAATCTGTACACGTTTTATTTTAGCCACTTTTGCTAAAATTGTTTTTTTCTATTGGAGGAACAGAAGGTTTGCGCCGATAATCTTATTCAATTAAAAACAATTTGCGATCGAGAAAAAACTTCTAATATTGATTCTGGTATTTTCATTAAAATTTTTATACATTCAAACTTGAACATTCTACATTCCAACACTTAACATACGAACATTTCAGATTTGAACATCGAAACATTCCACATGCTTGAAACATTCATTCGCGTTTCGGAAATGTGTACGTGTATGTTTGGATGTGGCGCGTTCCCTCGCGAGGACCAAGAGCACGTGTCCGCCAGGTAAACGTCCAATCAATACGCCCGGGAAGTTCGGGAAACGAAACGTGCAGGACGAATCGGACACGGTACTTTCCGTATCTCGAATTTCTGCTACATTTGCGAGTAACGACGACAATATTTCTCGACTTGGCGGCGTGGCCCGTTTATTCCCCGAGCCCCGCGATGTTTTAATAATATTCGAGGCGCTATGTGGGTCAGGCCCGTGAGCCACGCACACACCGCGATACATCACGGGAAACGCCACGCCGCCGTTACCAGTCGTTACGAGCCGTAGAAATATGCCCACCGCCGGTTGAATACAAATTCCGAGATTTCTCGCGAATTGTTGCCCCATTGAGCACACTCTCTCCCTCCCCCTTTTGTTAATCCTCTCTCTCTCTCTCTCTCTTTATCTCTACGTATATTCATTTACGTATTCATTTATATTTCTCAGCGAAATTAGCACATTCCTGAAATTTTTCTAATTAAAACGAGTCCGAACTTTAATTGTTTAACACAATTTTGTAGAACCTCGATTATCCGAACCGATGACGTCGAAAGTGTCAATCGAAAACGATCAGTGTGTCATTACTGCGGCCAGAGAACTGCTCACCAGATAACTAATCGGTGGGACACGAGTGTTCGGATAATAGAGGCTCCACCGTATCGTGGATTAAGCAGTTAAATGCGATCCAAATTGGGTCGTGTTTGGGCTCATTTTAATGAGAACAGCGCCAATAATGTGTTGCTGAAAGTGATCGTGAAAAAATCATAAGAAATAAAAATGTTTCAACATTTCATTGGTACATCGTCTCGCCGATACGTCTCGTTCTTTCCATCTTTTGTTCATCGTCTTTCTCTCTCTTTCTCTCTCTCTCTAGCTACGCCGATTCGATTGTTTGCAACGCACAATGGTGGAAACGGTTTTTCCACTTTCCAGAGGAAATTGTAGTCGCGACGCAATTCTACCCTGTCGCTGGTGAACGCCGGCCGGGGGTAGATTTATGGGAGTTTTTGCGTGCGGTAGACAAGCCTCGGAAAACGGCGCGACGCGACGCGGCGCGGCACGGTGAACATTTTCCGCGCGTAACGACGTCCGCTCGATGCCTGCCTGGGAATGTTGCGTCAGCTTCAGCGTCCGGGTTGCCTCGAAAATGTCCACGGTAATAAAAGTTATCATTCGGAATTTTATTCTGCTAGTTGTCAGGTTGCCGAGTGACAGCCGTGGAATGCGGCTCTCGCGGAGATAAAAGAATATATCCCGGCTGTATTGTTGAGCTCGAACGTAGTCCGTCGCCGTTTGGCTCCGATTCGCTTTCGAATTAGCGAAAGTCGGATCCGATTGAGACGACGAATGTTGGTTTCCAGTGCTTTATTCGATTTCAGAATTTGGTTAAGAAATACAATCGCGCTCGGTTTCTTGCAGTTGTTATACGGCACGTTTTTGCGGAGGTTCAAGACCTCAGCTTCGCGAAGTGCTACGCGTCGTAGTTAGATGCGATCTGTTCTTTTTTATTTTTCCTCTGGACGTGGAGGTTGTCGGCTAGGAGGAGGGGTAGAAAAGTGTGTTAAAGAGTGGTGATTGGAGGATATAGTCTAGAGGTGAAGGCAAATGGTAACGCCCTTGTCTTCACTCCTAGGTACTGCCGGTACCGAAGGGTGTGAGGGTGTTTCGAGTGGACAGTTCTGCAGCTTTCGGACGATGACCGTAGCAGGCAATAAACTCCTGAAGCGCTTCGGACTTAGCAAGCATGCTGACAGTAAAAAGACTCGATGAATGAAACGATGAGGGCTGGTAAACAAATGGGTCTGACCCAAGATAGGAAAAATGAGAAATTAAGTAATTATGTCCCATGGCTTCGAGAATCTATTGTCGCTGCACCATAAATGTGAGCAGGTAACTTCGTGTAATTGAGGGGCTCGGAAGGGACCTTTTTAGGGGACCACGTGGTGGCCAAATTCGTGCGCTTAGTCTGCTATTAAAACTATGTATTCTAAAACAATAAAACGGTTGGGGCGAGCTGGATGCGTCGCAACATGTATATTGTTTTCTCTCTCTGCCGGATCTGATCTGCGGATTCTTTCGATTTCAAACGTTCTTCTTAGAATGTGGCTATGTAATAATTTTCATTATCCAGGCTTATTTCAGTCAAGCATGCAATGACACCATTGCTACAGATTTCTACACCTCTGTGTAATTACACGTTGATTTACATTAGAGGTATGCGAATACGGGTTGAAAAACCGAACAGCAATGTTATTGGAGGTCCCGGAAAATTTTTGGAACCGGGAAGCATCTCGCGTTGCTTCTCGTGTTCGTAAAACGGATCGTTAACACTGTCGAGAGTTGTTCCCGTGAAAACAGGAGGGGTCTCATCCTGGGAACAGCTCGGGAAACGAGAAACACCGTGCAAAGGACGGCGCAACTACCAAGAACCCCAATTTACATCGAGGAAACCGGTGTTCGCAACTTTTCCGGCACCGAAACTGCGCCCTCGTGTGTTTACTATTCGCTAGCCGTGCGGCCTGCTGAAAGAACGAATCTCTCTCTCTCTCCCTCTCTCTTCATCTCTTAATTACCCGTGCCCCTTTCCGACAAGTTTGTAAACTTGCGTGTGTTACTGTTGTCCTGACTGTTGGTTGGGAATTAAGGTTGTTACTGTGGGTGAGGGGAAGACGATGATACAGAGGAAATTGGGTGGAAATCGTTTGCGGATTGCGAACTTGATTATTGGGGTGGAAGTGACGGTGTTGTCTAAGCGAGAAATCTCAGATTAAATTTCCCTTGTTCCATACTGTTCGTATGTTACCATCCATCCATAGTATATTCTATATATTCTATACGCTATGCATTTAATGCCCGATGCATTCTATATTCTATGCATACTACGTCATCTGTACATTCTACGTGGTCTGTGCATTCCACGTAGTCTATATACTCAACGTAGTTTTTCTATATTTTATCAATTCTAGGTTCTATAAATACTACGTCGGCTGGGTATTCTATACTCTACGTATTTTACACTCTATGCATTCTAAGTAGTCTATACATTCTACGCGATCTATGTATTCGACGTAGTCTATGCATTCTACATAGCTTACGCATTCAACGTAGTGCATCCATTCAATATTTTACGCATTTCATGTTCAGTCATTTCTATATTTTATGAATTTTATATTGTAGGATTTTAGGAAAAATGAGGGAACCGCCGCGCCAGCGGGAATCGAACCCCGGCCTTTCTGCTGGTAACCGATCGGCTAACACGCTCACCCACGGAACCCTCCCATTATTCCTAATCTCCGTACGGTATTTTGTTGTTCTGGGGGGGTCCTGATCCCACAATATTCTATGCATTCTATGCGATCTATGTATTCGACGTAGTCTATGCACTCTACATAGCTTATGCATTCAACGTAGTGCATCCATTCAATATTTCACGCACTTCATGTTCAGTCATTTCTATATTTTATGAATTCTATATTCTATACATTCTACGCGATCTATGTATTCGACGTAGTCTATGCACTCTACATAGCTTATGCATTCAACGTAGTGTATCCATTCAATATTTTACGCATTTCATGTTCAGTCATTTCTATATTTTATGAATTCTATATTCTATACATTCTACGCGATCTATGTATTCGACGTAGTCTATGCACTCTACATAGCTTATGCATTCAACGTAGTGTATCCATTCAATATTTTACGCATTTCATGTTCAGTCATTTCTATATTTTATGAATTCTATATTCTATGCATTCTACGCGATCTATGTATTCGACGTAGTCTATGCACTCTACATAGCTTATGCATTCAACGTAGTGTATCCATTCAATATTTCACGCACTTCATGTTCAGTCATTTCTATATTTTATGAATTCTATATTCTATGCACTCTACATAGCTTATGCCTTCAACGTAGTGTATCCATTCAATATTTTACGCATTTCATGTTCAGTCATTTCTATATTTTATGAATTCTATATTCTATGCATTCTACGCGGCCTATGCATTCAACGTAGTGTATCCATTCTATATTTTATGCGGTACATCTTCGGCAGACTCTACATACTCTACGAATTCGCAACTGTGCTGCATATTCAATATCCTCTACGTTTGTTTTACTCGTTCCATAGGATCCCTAAATTAATTAACCCGCGACCACGATATCGCAGATCGTCGCGTATTTCGAGCGTGTAATAAAGTCGCGGTAATAATGATTACTAATTACCACATCGTCGCCGGACGATCTTGGTTCCGCGGGCCTGGTACGCTGCCAAAGTACACCGGGGCCCCTGTCCTCGGTGAAGTTGTAAGGAGGGACACTTTTGCCAAGAAGTTCCACGGAATATTACGCCGCGCCGGGAGACGGGATTAACGTGTCTCGGGACAGGAAAGTTCAACGGAGTCGGCCACCATGGTGTTCATCCGCGAGAACTTTCCTCTCAATTTTCTCGACGAGTTTCTCGAGTCGGCGACTTGCTATGCGACACGCTCGACACCGTGCTCCTAGTTACGCCACGCCGCGCCACGCCGGCCCGATGCCGTTCTCCATTGCTATCAATATCCGTCCCGATAACGAAATACGGTAATGCCTCGTTGCATGCGAAAACTTCCGATCCGAAATGTCCGTTGTATCGTCCGCGAACGCACCATCCTAGAGAATAGCGGACGCGACTAAATGAATTTTCGTCGAGACTTTAATTGCCCGGAATTAATCAATTTTAGGCGGCGGCTAGCGTGAGTGAGAGAGAGGAGGAAAAGGAAAGGGAGCGTTTCTCGTCCTAGGCCCGCTAGAGGACTCATCGGTAAGGCTATCTAGCGGGCCCTGCCTTAGACGCTGGGATACTACAAGGCGGTTCAGGACAGTATATACAGTAATTCATCTATAACTGTCTAAAATGTCTAAACGCTAACTGTCTACAGTAAAAGCTCGTTCGTTGTCCAAAGGCCGGGTCTCAGAATGGACAACGAACGTGGAGGGACACGCTTTTTGATTTAAGTATGATTGCGTTTTATCTACACCGCGCCGACCGCGCCGAGCGCGTCGAACGAAACTTCAATAGAGAGCCGAACATAGAGAAGGACAGAAGAAATACGGATCGCATTACCGAAGCGTGTCGCCGTCGCCGGCACAGTTTAAAGGCCCGCGTGTTCTCACAATGCAATGCCAATTAAAAATGCTTTATTTTTCATTATTTTTTAATGGGACTTTCACTGGCTTGTTTCTGGCATTTTTCTGATTAGAACGAGACCAAACACGACATAATTTGGCCCATATTTACTCTACATGTGAACTGTGCCGGCGACGGCGACTGTTCGCGTCTCTTTCTTTCCAATACGCTGTTCGGCGTTGCCTTCGAAACTTTCAACGTCGATAAATCAAATTATATCGTGTTTGGTGTCATTTTAATCAGAAAAATGCCAGAAATATGGTAGTGAAAGTTCCATAAAGAAATAATGAAAATTAAGAGATTTGTAAAATCCTTTCCTCGAGTCAATGTAGTGGTGTTCACACCGATATACCCGAGCCGAGATCAATCGCCGCCGCCCTGCGGAGCGACTCGGCGTTGACAGGCGGTGGAGTGGGTAGGTACTGGACAACGAGCGTAGAGAAGATTTTGGACAACGAACGAGCTTTTACTGTAGTCGCCTACCCATTCCACTGAGGGGCATACCCCGTGAGGGGCCGTGAAACTCGGTAGGCCTCGGCCGCCGAGCAATGTAACCCGATACCGGATCGGGTATATCGGTGTGAGACCAGGAGACCACTACTAATCCAATGACAAAACTTCTTTATTTTTTATTATTTTTTTATGGAACTTTCACCAATATATTCGTGGCATTTTTCTAATGTAAATGATACCAAATATGAAATAATTCCGATGATAAAAAAATAATAAAAAATAAAGAAGTTTTGTCATTGGATTAGTAGTGGTCTCCTGGTCTCGCACCGATATACCCGATCCGGTATCGGGTTACATTGCTCGACGGCCGAGGTCTCTCGAGCTTCGGTGTCGTGTTCTACGTTCGGCAAAATTCAAAGAATAGTATCCCTTTACGATAACTGTCTTTGGTCATACCCGTGGTATAGACAGTTATGGATGAATTACTGTATAGGAATCGGGGCTGGACCAAGTACCAGCGAGAAACGTTGACCGTTTTGTCCCTCTGTTGGCGGGTGTAGGAGGCAGCCGCCACACAATCATCTTCGATTTTCAAATTGGTTCAGAGTACGATTTTTCTGTTTGCAGAAAGGTGATCAGCCTATCGATAATCGAAGAGGACTCGTACGAGAAAGACGCACTGTTCTACGTGGAGTTAGGCGAGCCCCAGCTGCAAGGTGGTGAGTACTCGATATCCTAATTTCTGGTCGCGTCAGCCTAGAACGTTGCACTGTGGACTGGAAATGAAAATCTGACGAGAACAAATCAGAAATATTTCTTTCAGACATACAGTGGTACCTAAAAATATTCGAACTATAAATTCACAGTTTTCTGGAGCAGAGATGGGCTTTGCTGTCTTAATTCAGCCAAGATCGTCCTCACTATAGTGCCCACTATCCCCAACCAGCGTCCGCCGTTGACATAGAAAAAGGACACGGCTTCGTCCGTCGCAAGACGCGCGCTGCATGAGAGTTACCGCGCTACCGTGCTCATCACTGTTACTCTAGAGAAATTCTCAATACAGTAATTTATCCATAACTGTCTAAAATGTCTAAACGATAACTGTCTAGTCGCTTACCCATTCCACTGAGGGGCATACCCCGTGACGGGCCTTGAAACTCTGTAGGCCTCGGCCGCCGAGCAATGTAACCCGATACCGGATCGGGTATATCGGTGTGAGACCAAGAGACCACTACTAATCCAATGACAAAACTTCCTTACTTTTCATTATTTTCTTGTGAAACTTTCACCAATATATTCGTGGCATTTTTCTAATGAAAATGATACCAAATATGAAATAATTCCGTTGATATTTACCCGTGTAATGGACGATGAAAGTTTCGGATGCAAGGAAGGACAGCGTATGGGAAAGAAAGAGACGCGGATAGTCGCAGTAGCCGGCATAGTTCAAAGGCCCGCGTGTCCTCACAAAGTAATGCCAATAAAAAAACTCTGTTATTATTACTTATTTTTTTACGAGACTTTCACTAATATATTTGTGGCAATTTTCTGATTAAAATGACACCAAACACGACAGAATTCGGATCATATACAGATATGTATATGGTCAACGACCATTGCCTCGCTGAAAATACCGGTTCTCGTTCGATCACCGAAGTTAAACGGCGTAGGACGGGATCCGCACCTAGGATGAGTGACCGCTCGGTAAAAAGCCGGGAAGTGACCCTCTGGGTGCGTTTCACGTGTTGTTGGCAAAACAGGTGGTTCGGAACCCACCTTAATAAAAAGTAGGTCCCGCTTGAAATTAGGCGATAGTTGAGGATTGGTAAAGGGAGAAGTGGTGGAATGGATTTGAAACCCTGAGGGGACCAAATATCATTACATACATACAGATATGTATATGGTCATTTATAATTCAAGTCAGTTCTCTTGACCGGGACAATTCGAGAATCTTACACGGGTAAATATCATCGGAATTATATTATATTTGGTATCATTTTCATTAGAAAAATGCCACGAATATATTGGCGAAAGTTCCATAAAAAAATAATAAAAAATAAATAAGTTTTGTCATTGGATTAGTAGTGATTAGTAGGTATCGGATTTCACTGCTCGGCGGCCGAGGCCTCTCGAGCTTCGATGTCCTGTTCTACGTTCGGCAAAAGTCAAAGAATAGTATCCCTTCACGATAATTGTCTTTGGCCAGAACCGTGGTATAGACAGTTATGGATGAATTACTGTATTTAACTACAGTAATCGCGCGATCCCTGTCCTGGGTCTTTACTACGATCCCTGTCCAGTGCCTACTCGCTCCACCGGCTGTCAACGCCGCGCCGCTTCGCAGGGCGGCGACGATTGATGTCGGCTCGGGTATATCGGTGTGAACACCACTACATTGACACCATCAATCGATTTTACAAATCCCTTAATTTTCATTATTTTTTTATGGGACTTTCACTATCTTACTTCTGGCATTTTTCTGATTAAAATTACACCAAACACGATATAATTTGAACTGTATTAAGTGGTTTTATCGACGATGAAAGTTTCGAAGGCAACGACGAACAGCGTATTGGAAAGAAGGAGACGCGAACAGTCGACGTCGCCGGCACAGTTCACATGTAGAGTAAATATGGGCCAAATTATATCGTGTTTGGTCTTGTTCTAATCAGAAAAATGCCAGAAACAAGCCAGTGAAAGTCCCATAAAAAAATAATGAAAAATAAAGCATTTTTAATTGGCATTGCATTGTGAGAACACGCGGGCCTTTAAACTGTGCTGGCGACGGCGACACGCTTCGGTCATGCGATCTGTATGTTTGGCTCTCTATTGAAGCTTCGCTCGGCGCGATAGATATCTGAGCGCAGTCATAAATCAAAAAGCATGTCCCTACACGTTCCTTGTCCGTGCCAAACACAGCGTTTAGACAGGGATCGAGCATTTACTGTGTCGTACTTTTATGAAATGGGAATGATAATGTTCAAATATTTTTCGGAGTTACTCTAACGCTTCAATGACTGTCTAACGTTGGCAGACAGTGTGATAACGTCAGTATCCAGTATAAAAGAATCAGGCTTCACAGTTCATGGAAGATTTTTAATTTCCTCAGCTCACAGTGTAACACCAGATAAGAAAGAAACCGATGCGATTTCGTCTTTGGCAGTTTTCGTCCATTTCCCAGCACGGGAAGGGAGAAAATTAGGGTAAATTGCAGGCTATAAATAGAGAGGAGGATGCGCAGAATCTTTAGGCTGATCTTCCCGGTGGTTACAGTCTCTCCGTGCCAACGGTGAAGAAGCCAAAGCGAAGTATGGTTATGGAAATCCGATGGTAACGTCGTAGAAATGGTCGTGGAAAGAGAGAGGGGATAGAATTTTCTAGCTAACGATGATTTTCACTTTTCTCGAGGTAATTATTTCCATGGCTAGGATCCGGAATAATTGAACCTAAAAGATAATTAATTGTTTTAATCTTTCTGTGTCAGACGTTTAATTATCGAGTTTCCTATTTATCTATATGTTTTTGTAAATGAATACGAGGACGAGGATTTTTATGGATGAGGAATAGATAAGTCAGAAGCAGAGTTGGGCAAAATATTCATGAAAGATAAAAATTCTCGAAAGTCTTGTCACGTCGAAGATTCAACGACTGACAAACGGCATGCAATGTAAGCAGATCACATCGAGAAGGAATGTTTAAACTTTTAGATTTTTCGATATACCATAGTAAAATTATTACGAGTGAATTGAGGTGCTTTTTCTGATGAAAATTAGGCTAAACTCGAGTGTAATCGAACAATTTTTATTGATACGTAATGTTATCATAAAAATTATAATCTTATTAAAGATAGTCCAAATGATGTGTTTGGACTCATTTTCATCGGGATAATATGTACAACTTAGTCGCATTAAAAATATTATTCTTATTATAAAAATATAAAAGTTTGAATTGTCAATAATGCTTGATTCCCCAGCTGCTTACAATGTGATACTGTTGGTCGGTCGCTGGTCTTTCGAGTTCGGCGCCCGTCGGGTCTCGTCGCCGTTTATTCGGGCTGGCGAAAGTTATTTGTAGAGTTATTCGATGCTTTCGAATAAAAGATGAAAAAATTATTCGGAGTTCGAATAAATTCGCGTCGAATAAAGATAACGTATCTTTTAAATAATATATATGTGAAGAATTATCGGCGCAAGGTTCGATCAATTAATGCAATTAGCTTCGTTATGTTCTTCAAATCGTTACGATTCGGATGTGAATCTGTACAACGTCTATTTGGCCACGTTTGCTAAAAATTGTTTTCCTATTGAAGGAACAGGAGGTGGTGTTTCACGTAACGTTTTAAAGAACATAACAGCTAATTGTATTAATTGATCGAACCTTGCGCCGATAATTCTTCACATATATCTCTAATTCCGAGGTAATACGAATAATAGAATAAATGAAATAAAATATTTGACAAAAAAGAACTTTGAACATTATTCTATTCTAAAACATGTGAATTTTAAATTCGAAATAACGCGGTCTGATAAAACGCACCTCGCGGGACCGTTTGTCGCGAGATTATCTTCAAGTGAAAATAAATACTGTATCGCTCACGATGCCTTGGAAAAACTAATATTCGCGGAGCTTTGCCGTTGCGTACGAACAATGAAGCGCCACCGAAGACGAGGTAATAAACTTGTTGACAAGAGGAACCGAGAGAGAGCTGAACGCGTTGCTTCTCGGAATGGGCTCGCTTCCTTTGATCACTGGAATTGCCGGATGATGGAGTATTAATCGTTTCGGCCGGTTGAAACGGTGAATATTAAGCGTCGGTGCTCGGCCATTGCCGATGCGAAAAGAAGAGTGTAGGGACGGAGGGGTGAAATGGGAAAAAAGAAAGACGCGAAAGCCCGTGGACCTTTGGGGCTCTTTGAGCGGAACAAACGTCCGTCGCCTACGGCCGATTTCGCGTTCAAACGGCACCGGAAAGCAACTGGCAATCTAAAAGATCTGCACTTTGACCCGTTTCTGCGCCCTTCGCGAAGCTACTCGATTTTTGCATAGTTGTAACTGTTTCGGTGGATTCATTAGCTCCGATCAAGTTTTATTGTTGGTAATTTATTTTTTTGGTTCGTGGATATGTTAATTTCCGTTGCTTTCGTAAACTCTGGATTGTAAATAATGAATAGTAATAATAAATGTTAACGTTTTGTCGATCGTAAATTGTTTAATAAACATGGTATAAAGTTTTCGGCGCTACGGTTCGATCAATTACAACAATATAATAGCTATTTTTATGAAATCTTCAATGAATAGTAATAATGTTTTTTCGAGCTTGTCAAATGTTGGCAGAAAATTGAGGAAGAGACATTGTTCTTTCGAACGTCTTGTACACTTTATTATTGTAGGCTGTATTGTATAATTACAATTGAATATAATTTCGAGAGTTTAGAAAAGTTGCGAAAAATCGTTGGCTATTGTAAAATATAATAATTAGACAGCGGATTTTGTGACAATAATTCGTAGGTGAAATTTAAAACAGTCAAAATATTAGAAGAATTAAGAAATACTGTTATATTATTTTCACCGTATTAACCCTTTGACTACGACAGACTTTGGCACGCACTGGCCGTACGGTACGGTACGAATTCACTCGCGACGTTCACTGGGTACGGCGAAATTTTTCGTTACACATGCATTTCTGAGGAATATTACTTGAAGTGAACATTAATTTTAAGCGTTTTTTAGATAACAATATTTTATTTTTTTAAATAACAATGTTTAATAATAAAATTTAATAATATAATAACGTATGATATATTTCAAAACACTAACAAATATATAATATGACTAACGGAATATGTAATTGTCGAATTAACATTAACTTACGTCTGTTTCAAATGAGATTTATTACAATTATGATCGATAAAATTTCGCTAGCTCCTATAGGCGCCTCTCTACATTACCATTAGAGGTCTACATTATACCATAAGACCAATTATAAAATTTTAAAACTGGCGAAACAAGCGAAATTTAATTTGGACGCCAATAGGCGTCAACAGTACCGGGAAGCTAACATGTGTCGGACGCCAATAGGCGTCAACAGTAGTCAAAGGGTTAAACATATCAAGAAGGAAAATGAATTTCTTGTTCACTGCAGGTGGAAAATTTTTACTTTGCATATAAAGATCCGCTGTCTAATAGATAATAGATACGATTAATTTCGTTTCCATAAATCGAGATTTATCTGAAAAGCAACGCGTCTGACCGCAAACGGTCTTTTCCACTTCCTCCGATCAGTCCACGTTCCATTGGCTCCCTTTCGAATAATGTTCCATCGTTTTCTCGCGAACAGAACGCGACTGGCTCTCTAGAAAATTCTATCCTCGACGACCTCTCGACGCATCGCGCTCGCATAAATCGCTCGCCGATCGATCCAGAAATTAGCGATTGTCGGGGCGCCTCTCTCGAGTCGCCTAATTGCGCGGAATCCCCGGCTTAATGAGCGCGACGATCCGATGGATGAATGGCGATCGACGATGCGACATGGCCGAATCGTTCACCGGCCCATTCATGGAGGAAAGATCGTCGGAAAATTAGGCCAATCGCGTCCTGGATAATTCCCTGGCTGCGACAAAAGCACTCGGCGAATTGTTTTTGCCGAGCAACGGAGCCAAGGATGCCTTAAAACAAATTTTTAATATCCATTTTAATATAAACCTCTGCAGGCTGATCGAATTTTTGCAAACCATTTTAGAGGGAAAGATTAAACAATTTGTTAGGAATGATTTTAATCCCTTTTTATTTAATCAGTACGCTGTGGATTTTTGTGTTTCGAGAAACATAAAACGCGTGAAAGACTGGAAGAATTCAAGAATATTGTTATATTGTTTTCAATGCATGAGATTTATTAAGAGTCGACATTTTTTATTCAACTTCTCAGTCTTGAAATCGATGCAGAATATTTTTGTTTTTGAGAATACTATAAATTGGTAAAGTTAAAATAATTCGTTATCTGAATAAAATAAATTAATAATAAATAAGAACAGTGCATTCTTGCTGCAACAATAATTTTACAAAATCCTTAAAACAAGATAAAAGAAAGTTAAGTTTAAATTCTTCGCTCGAACTGTTCGTATAATTTCGATTTTATAAGACACAGTAAAGAAACTGTTAAAAAAATGAAAGATTTCGTTGAAATTTTCCATCGTCTTCATCGCCATTCATCGAATTAGAGTGTCCCGTAGGATTCAAGCAGCGTTTCCGGTCTTCGGAACTCGATTTCGCGTGTGCCCGATAGATAAATCGAACGAGCCGGTATTTACTGGCTGGCATCCGATTGTTTTCGGTGCTGGGTCCATAAATCACGGGCCCATCGTAGCGAATGATCACGGGGTCATCGATCGGACCAGGAAAATGGCGGAAAATGGTGGAAAATGGCGAAAAATGCGCTTTGACGATCTCCACGATTTATTTCTCGGAAGAAATTACATGACTGTCTTCCTTTCATTCTAATGAAATAAATATAACAATTAATAGACTGCGGGTTTTCAACTTACTTAAATTATTACAAATTTAAAAAAGATATAATATTTCGCTTAGCTCCTGTTTCTTACAATTGATAGGCAAAATTTTTATTTCGCATAAACATCCGCAATCATTGAACTGAGGATATTTATGTAAATTCCAATTTTTAAATACCATTCTATGTGAATAAATTAGACGGAAGGAAAAATGAAAAAACTTTCTTATTGCACGTTGCTTTTTTGCAAATTCGAAGGTAACATAAATGTATAAAATCCACAGTCTATTGTACTAATGACGAACATTAAGTTTTGGCTTCTTTATCTTTATGTGTGTTCTTTTATCATTGTCGCGTCGACTGATTTTAATTACGCAACTGCTTCATGCGACTTCACGCAACCGGACCCGATGCGGCTGGACGTAAGTCTCGATTTCGATTGATCGATTACAGCGAGTAGGCTGCTTGCCAGTGTACATTCATCAAACCCGTAACGCAGTGTATACTATACATTTGTATATATTGTATATTGCATATTCGTTGCTTTGCAAACTATGTATCCACTCTGAACCCGAGATTTTTCCTTAAAAAATTAATCGTTTTTTGGGACCAGTTTAAATATTTTCTACATAGGGACACTGTGAATATTTATGTGTATTATTGTGGACAAAATTATCTCTTGAAAATTCGCGAGAGAGATTTTTACACGGATTTACATTTTTATTGCCAATTTGGCGGTTTTTTCAGCTGTGAATAAAATTTGCTTTTTATTCAACGGTTTAAGTGAGCTACGGACGTGCGAAGATCCACAGTTCACTCGTACGATTGAATGAAAAGTTTGTTTTTTTCATAGAATTTTCATTAAAAAAGAAAATCGTAGGTCAAGGTACTCAATTTACAATAAAACAAATATCCCAAACAAAGTGGAAAAGAGTGTACTCATCAAGATGTATGGGCAACAACATTGTCCAGAATGATCGCGAATAAAAGTTGCAAAATAAGGAGCTCAATTTCCAAATATAATAAAACAAATATGAAGGAAAATATCCACAGTCCCTCCTAATCGTAAAATATTAACAAAAATTTCGTTACCACCAAAATATTATCACTAGGTTTACGGAACCCGTCAAAATGACGGATTCTAATATTTTCAGTTTACGAAGATTTCGTGCATTTATAAAAAATATGGCTAAAAATTTGAAGAATAATCCAAAGAAAACGAGAATAGAAACGTTCATAGAACTACGCTAACAACGATGCCGCAAATCTTACAAACCATCGACTGACTGAAAGGAGAATATTTTCAAAGAAGAATCGCTCATTTCGCAGATAAATTGAATTACTGGTAATACCCGGAGCGATTTGCCCGAACCACCGCAAACATAATCGCAGCCACGTGATCCGGAATTACCTTAGACAGCGAAACACTGCAGCACTGACAATGATCGTAGCATTAGGCAGCGGAGGAGACGCACTCGCGTGCTCGAGAAGTGGCACACAACCTACGCGAGGGCTCGTTAAAGAGTGAAACTCGGCTCGGAAACTCTCCTCGTGAAACTCGCAGCCTCGGCAAGTGAACTCATCGTTCACTCGGCTGTTCGTGAACGAGAAGAGCGGTTTCCTCGAGCTGACCTTGTGCTTTGTTATCTTTTATCGCGGCGCGGCGTCTGTGCCCGCGTTATCCGCGATTCTTCTAATCTCGCGGCACGTTTACGTTCCGCGGAGTTCAGGGACTCGTTATCGTTGTCCAATGTATTTCTTGCTGATGCTGCTGCTTCTATGAGTCGCTGGAATGCGGATGCGAATTGACGACCTTTCTGATTAGAGCAACTCCGGTTAAATCATTCGAGGAATCAGCGAAATAGGATGGTGCACCACTGATTAGGGGAATTTGTGTCTCGTGCGCGCGATCGTTCGCCTACTCTTCGTGCTGTTATATCGCATCAGTGAGTTTCTCAATTCTGAAATTTCCGGAGAGTTTTCTTCCCAGCATTTTGCACAATAAACCGTGAAACTTTGGCTACAATATTCAATATTGTTAGATTAGTTAGCGAATGGAAAAAATTTGCTATAATAGGTTGAACCTTTCTGATTAGAATGAAGAAAATATATTAAACCTCCACTCGACCTGCAACCACTCGGCATTCGCAATGTAGACGATAACCGGCTGATTCTGCGTGGAAAAACTGAACAATAAATGTAGAAGAAAATTTTTTCACACGTGGCACAGTCCTCGAAAAAATCAAATTCGAATGTTGGGAAAGCACGAGTGCGTTTCTACATCTTGCGCGGAACAATAAAAGCATTATAAATAGTTTCTTTTTTCTTGTTCGAGTTTTGGGAGATTCCGCGCGAAAAACTAAAGCGAAAAAGTAGAGTTACGTTTTTTCATGAAAGGCTCCTTTTTTTTAGAAAAACGAGTCCGAAAGTCACGCGAACGTGATGAATGTATCCGTGTGATGTGAACGTTGAAGTACGTTTTTCCAAAAAAAAACAAAGTTACGCGTGAAAAAAATGTTATTCTACATTTTCGCTTTAGTTTTTCATGTGGAATCACCGAATATTCAGTTTCATTAGAAATAGTGTGCGGAGAAGTGAGAAACAGTTTACAATGGCTTCGTTGTTACGCGAAATAGATAGAACTGTATTCCAAATTTTCAGACTTGTTTTTTATTTTTCGAAAACGGAGCCTCGAATGGAGCAATGTTATTCCACAGTTTCGGTTCAGTTTTTTCATGCAGAATTTCCCAATGCTCGGTTGCATTACAAATACCGCGCCGTCGACGAGAAAACAGAAAAATTCATGCATTCATGCGGTCGTTCGCCTACTCTTCGTGCTATTATATCTCATCAGTGAGTTTCTCAATTCTGAAATTTCCTGAGAGTTTTCTTCCCAGCATTTTGCACAATAAACCGTGAAACTTTGGCTACAATATTCAATATTGTTAGATTAGTTAGCGAATGGAAAAAATTCGCTACAATAGGTTGAACCTTTCTGATTAGAATGAAGAAAAGATCAAGTTGATGCAACGAATGGTTGCCGAGATAAAAATTCTTACAACCTCGCTGTTCAAGAGCGAAACAAACGTGAAACGAAATCAAAGTGTTCTTGTGTCTTTCAAACAAATGAAAAACCGTCGAAGCGATGACACGAACCAGCCCTAATTATGCATACATTAAGCCCTGGTATAATTAACTTTCGGCAAAAACCACGACATAGCGATGCGCCGCGCCCGGGAGAAAAATCGCGACACCGTTCGATGCAGAGCGACTGCATCGAAAGCGTTTATCGGAAAGCGCGCGTTCGGAGGTCGCGACGCTCGTCCCACGCGATGGTTAATTAACCGTAGCCGTGGTTGCCAGAGGCGGTCAATTACCAGCGCTGTTATCATCGCGATTGCCGATTCCCGCCGCGCGGAACTCGCTTTATCGTTCCCGCTAATGCGAGAACTTCGCGCTGCTTCTTATCTTCCCACGCGACCGCGGCTACTCGGACCGCTGATCCATCGGATCGCGCTGACTCAATCGTCACGACGGGATCCACGGTGATAGACGGACCGTCTACTGCCGACTATTTAAATACAGCGAGCACACTTGTCCATGAAGAACGGGTTATGCAATTATATCGCAATCGACGGATTTTATCGGTGCACTGATAGCTTATTAAAACAACATCATCGTTTTATCAACACGGTTTGTGGATGTTTGTGCACAATTTTTGGTCACTTCTTTTCACGTATTTTTAGAACCGTTTGACTGGGAATTCTTTTAAATTGATATTTCTCTGGGAAAGTTCAAAAACATTGAAATTCATCGACAATTTTTATAACAATTTTAGTAGGATTTTTTTTCAATTGATCATTCTCTGGAAAATTCAAAGAAGCCGAATGTGATTGAACAATTTTTTAAAATCCTTTAAAGTAACCGAGGTTGAACAAATTTTTTGCCATTGCGTATTTTTATAATAATTTCACTGGGAATTTTTTAAAATTGATCATTCTCTGGGAAAAAAGGAACCAGGTTTAATTAAATTTTTTGACACTCGATATTGCATATTTTTACAATTTGTTCTGCAATAATTCTTTACCGAATATTTTTCTACACCACACTGCATTTTCTGCAATCCAAAAGCCACGATTTCTTCTCGATGGGAATAAACTCTAACGGTAACACAAGCATTAAAAAATCGTCTGCAGTCGCACGATGCATACGCGCAACGGCATGAATAAAGTTTCCCCGGAGCAACCGAAATTTTCCCCGAAGTTGGTCGCTTCTTATGGCAAGGAGGAAAGAGATGCATCTTGTCAAAGTTGCAAGAACGCGAGCATTCTATGTGTTGGTAACCAGTCGAAGTTTCTAGTTCAACCGCAGTGCTCGGAAACGATGTATACTGGGTGTCTCGTCAGAAATTAGTATCTTATTTTATACGATACAAAGGAAAGCATTTCTGAACCAAATTTTTCGATGAAAAAGACAGCGGGTACACAAAATACATATCGACGCTGGTACTAATTTATATTATATGATGCTGGTACTAATTTATTGGCGACGAAATTTGCTTGTTTCTAACGATTTTTTTTATCAATTTTCTACCATTATATTCGTGACGTTTTTCTGATTAAAACGAGTCCAAACATGACATAGTTCGGATCATGTTTAATTCGTTAATTCACAATTTTATATAACGCTCATGTTTCGCTGAGAAGTTCGGATAATCGAGGTGCTACTTGCTTCGTGGATTAAAGAAGCAAATGTGATCCGAATGGCGTCGTGTTTGGGCTCATTTTAACCAGCGAATCGTCAGGAATGTGCCGGTAGAAGTTTCGTTTAAAAAATCTCTCCATTAGGATTGAAAGTAACGTTGCGGGACACCCCGTATAAAGAAGCTAGCGGGAAGAACGAAGAGTTCAGTAACCGCGGGCGCACGACAGTGCCCGAAAGTTCGCAAAAGCACGGGTTGCTAGACGATGGATGGCAGCGACTGAACGGCCATTGGCAAACGCGATTACCACGACGGAAGAACCGCTGCACCGCCCACGCCGGTGAAAACAAATCGAGTTTCGCGGATCACGCGTCGCGCTGGAAGCCTGACGCAGCGTCCAAGTTTTCCAGGGACTTCGCAAAGGAAAGGTCGCAAACCAGCCGATCGCACATGGAAACCAGCCTCAGGCGGCAAACGCGCCAATTAGCACCGCAAATATGATCATTAGGCTACGAACCTTCATGCAAAACGAAAAATTTCTACAGCAATTGCGAGAAATAGAAATTAAATAAAAATGCATTTCTTCGTGAAAATTTCATATTTCTATATATGCATGTATGTATGTACAGGGTGTATAAAAATTATATGTCACGAATACCATGGAGGGATTCTATATCTCTGGATCGATGGAGATCTGTTGAATAATTGGACCGAAAAATTTACCTTGAACCTTTCTTTTAAGGTTAAAAAATTTTTTATCGTATTCATCGCAAGGAACAAAAGCCTCAAAGGATCGATGGATCTCAAGTGAACCGTTCTCTTTAAAAACGACTTTGAAGTTTTGTGAATTCATTTCTTCCATATGTCTATAGGGTTTCCCAAAATGGTATAAACGTGTGGGGAATGATTCTACATGAGAAAATAAATGGAAAATATAGAATAACTTTTTTTCGTTTGACGCCTCGTTTTCGAGAAAATTGACTTTAAAAATCCGTCAAGTTCGCGTGCCTAACGTTTGGAACAAGTAGAATTAGTAGGTCATGAACAGACGCGACAAACGATTGCTATTCAAGAGCACGATTGTTCGCTGAATTTTCAAACACTAACTTCTCGAAACCGAGGCGTCAAATGAAAAACATTTATTCTCATATTTTCAACGAACTTTTCACTAACATATTATCAATTTATTTTCTCGCGTAGAATCATTCCCTCCACGTTTATACAATTTTGGGACACCCTATAGACGTATGGAAGAAATTAGTTTATGAAACGTTAAAGTTGTTTTTTAAGAGAACGGTTGACTCGAGACCCATTGTTCCTGTGAGACTTTTACGATACGATAAAAAATTTTTTAACCTTAAAAGAAAGGGTCAAAGTTAATTTTACGGTGAATTTTTTTAACAGATCTCCACCGATCCAGAGGTATAGAATCCCTCCAAGGTATTCGTGACATATAATTTTTATACATCCTGTACATACCGACTATTTTGTATCAGGCAGTGTACAGTCTTGTCAAACAATTTTCCCTACAATCGCTACACATTTACTGCCACATGAACCACATATATACAGACTTTTTTAAACAATTCTTTTTACTATCACTACACATTTACTGTCACGTGAAAGATATACATACGTACATGAAGACTTTTTTAAACAATTTTTTCTACGATCAGTACACATTTACTGTCACTCAAAGTACATATATGCAGATTTTTAAAATAATTTATTGATCCTGTTACAGGGGACTATATTGCAACAGTAGTGTAAACCCTCGATCCTCTCTAAAAAAAAATTTGCAAAGAAGAAGAGGGATGGTCAGAGAGAATTCTGAAGGCGAGACGCGTGCTTGATCGCCTGGCCTGAATGAGCGAGCCGACCAACGGCTAATTAATCGGTTAATTAGGCGTCGGTTGGCGCGGGAACGGTGGTCGATCAAGAATGATCGCTGGATTCTCTCTAGATTCGAATGTGAGGGGTCAGCTATTCGGTGAGAATCCTAAAATGTGAGATTATTTGAAAAATTAGTGTATCCTGAAAAAATTATCAGAATTAACGCGAGCTTGGAAAGTATAACGTGTAAAGCAAAACGTTCCGAAATTCTTCTGAATGCTACGATGAAAAATTCGTTGAATCGGTGACGCTGAGCGGGAAACAAAAATGCAAGTTATCGAACGACTTAAAGAAAAATTGAACAATAGAGAGTAGCAAGGCTGATGCGTGCCAAAACTAGCTGTGCTACTTTCTTTTATAAAGAGTAATTTCCAGGCAGAATCTGCGTATCATGCTGCAACCAAGATGCAAGAATTCTACTTTTTTCTCGTTGTACTTGCCGTCAAAAGAATTTGTAATAGAGAGACCCGGGAACATCGAAGTCGTTAGCACTTGAACTCAAAATGACGGGCTCTGAATTTTTTTTATTTACGAATTGTTCGACAAATTTAATTCTCTCGGACATGTTTCCTTTCTTCGAAGTGTTTAGATTTTTGTCAAAATCGATTTTCTCGAGACAAACACACCAGTAGCGTTCAACCACAGCAACGAATAGGATGCAACATTGTCGCGCACTGTTATCTGCTTGGAAATTAGCAGTCAGCTTTCAGATAGTAGGCGATCAATTTGTCAGGCGACGCATCTGTCAAAGGCTCGTAAAAATGCTCTCTCCTCGCGAGGTTTAGACCCCTGTATCGTGGATCGAGGGATTAAACAGACAAAGCAGAGAGAGAGGAGAGAGAGAGAGATCCAGGGCTCCGAAGAAGCGCCAGCAAAAAGAGTTGAATTTAGTAGCAAGCTTACGAGCTGCTCTTAAGGACCTGCCTGATCTCTGGGGGATCAATGTTCAATGATTCGGATCGCGACGGGTTCTATGCAGTCACGTTTAGTCCACGGATCCTCTAAGAACCTGTCCTAGGACTGGGCCGTGCCAGACTGAGCCCATAAGTCCGGCGCATGTTGGACATGGTTGCATCAGCTCTAGGATTCAGCAGGAAATCTATAGTCGAATTTTTAGTTGTGTCACAGTTCGATCATTAAATCTCTATGCAGAATACGAAGTTTAAGATTTTAGAAAACGAGAAGATGTCGTTTAAAATAGCAAAAATATTAGAAGAATTTCAAAATACTGTTATAATCAACCTGTTAAAAATATCGAGAAGGAAAATAAATGTTTGTTGCAATTCAAGGTGGACAATTTTTATTTTGCACAAAGTGTTGGAATGCCAATACAAAACTGAATATGGTTATAAGTGAGAAAACGAGAAGATGTCGTTTAAAATAGCAAAAATATTAGAAGAATTTCAAAATACTGTTATATTCAACCTGTTAAACATATCGAGAAGGAAAATAAATGTTTGTTTCACCACAGTTTGTTGCAATTCAAGGTGGACAATTTTTATTTTGCACAAAGTGTTGGAATGCCAATACAAAACTGAATATGGTTATAAGTGAGAATCACTGAACAAGGCAATAAAACAGATGTTAAACAGACTTTTGGATCTGTGAGTTTTCTCTCCATACCTAACTGCCAAGGTTAGGGATGGGACATGGGCCTGGTCCTTTGTCCTTTGTCCTTAAGTGGCTAACGGATTTTTCCATATTGCCTTCTTCACTTCTAGTCTAGCTTTCAGCGCGACACGACGTCCTTCCTTGCTCGGAAATAAACTTAGAGTTTATATCAGTGAAACGGTTTTGATTCATTTCCATACCCTATCTCCATTACAAAGATCCGCTGTCCAATTATTAGGAATGGAAGTTAGTCGAAGATGTGTTTTTCGTTTTTAATAATTGTGATAAGTCGAAAATAATGTGTTGTCGAGTTTTTCTAATGTCCACTCTACGTCTATGTATTTTTTTTGATAAATTTTTTTTATAAAAATATGTCGGTGGGCTATGCCGGTTTCTTTCGTCAATCGATCACTGTATCCGTCACAGTAGCGCACTCTGTGGGCGAATAAAATCACGAAAGATAATGCTATCAGAGATCAACAACCCGTAGATAATCTCGTGGCATTGGCATTGCAATCGAACTCCGGAAATAAGTTCCTGGCGATATCCCCTGGCCCGGTTTAATTGAGGGTCGATCTCTCGATAATTAATCGCCTCCGATAAGCGGCGTGATTAACGGCACTTCTTCGATTTCCACTTATCTCCGGCGAGCTCGAACGTGCGGCGTTACCGTTATCTTGTAAACAGCTGGTAAATATAATGATCGTGGGCTGGCGCGTGCCGCACACGCGACCATAATTACGTTATTTCTCCTCTTTATCTCGAGTGTGACGACTCCGACGAGAGCGACCGGAATCAATGAACGGGACGTCTGACCGATAACGCGCACATTCCACTGTGATAAAGTTGCGTGCAGAGACTGATTTATCTGACGGATTTTTCGCTCGAGTTTGCCGAGCTCGTGAATGAGTTTATCTCGTCGAAATTGTAGCAGGCGAATGATTGATAACCTAGTGTTTTGTAAATAATGATTAATGGCCTGCGGACGTTGGTAGTTGAAGCTTATCTGGAGAGCGAGGATTTTTATTTTTTGCTGGAACTCGTGCTGCTGACCAAAATAATAAATGCCAGATGTAGGTATTCTTTTCTTTTTTTTTAGGTCCATATTTATTGGACTAATATGTATTATTTAAGAATGAGGAATACAAACTATTTTTTTATTTCAATATCAACACTTTCACCATTCAACATAATTGTGATAACATTTTTAGCAACAATTGTGTCCCAGCACAATGAAACAACAAAACTCGAACTTTCACGACTTAACGTAATTGTAATAACATTCCTAGCAACAATTATATCTCAACACAATGAAACAACAAAACTCGAACTTTCACGATTCAAGGTAATTGTAATAACATTTCTAGCAACAATTATGTCCCAACAAAATGAAACAACAAAACTCGAACTTTCACGACTCAACGTAATTGTAATAACATTTTCAGCAATAATTATATTCCGACACAATGGAGCAACGCAATGCAATTCGAACTTGCACAATTTAATAACACGTTCATTATCGAAATCCAGCAATTATAAGCGAAAGCAGACGGCTCGTTAAAAGATCATCCACTTCGGCGAACAAGTAGTTTAGAAGCGGAGGAATAAATAGGAAGCTGGATCGTGGAAATCGAGCGTTGAATTATTTCTGGTTCGATCCCGCCAAGTATATTCTCAATGTCGAGAGCGTAAAGAGCTTTCATTCAGTGTTCTTGTTCCGCGTGGGCGTGGGTTGTTAATTAAGATTGAGAGACACACGGAACGCGGCTGGAAATGTCTCGTTTTATGAATCGCTTCGGAATTATTAATAAACCTGTTTTCCCAGTTGAAGGGACGACTGAGTTTGTGTCGAGGGCCGCGTCGATATCTCGCAATGTTAATAATACCGGGACAGAATGACGCGATCGATCGCGTCATTAACGTCCCACGTGGAACGGAAGTTGTAGGTCGGCGTTAATGGGACGCCGCTGGAGACGCACGAAAGTGAAATCATCCACTCGGCGAACGATAGATTAAACCTCCACTAGACCTGCAACCACTCGGCATTCGCAATGCAGACGATAACCGGCTGATTCTGCGTGGAAAAACTGAACAATAAATGTAGAAGAAAATTTTTTCACACGTGGCACAGTCCTCGAAAAAATCATATTCGAATGTTAGGAAAGCACGAGTGCGTTTCTACATCTTGCGCGGAACAATAAAAGCATTATAAATAGTTTCTTTTTTCTTGTTCTAGTTTTGGGAGATTCCGCGCGAAAAACTAAAGCGAAAAAGTAGAGTTACGTTTTTTCATGAAAGGCTTCTTTTTTTGGAAAAACGAGTCCGAAAGTCACGCGAACGTGATGAATGTATCCGTGTTTTGTGAACGTTGAAGTACGTTTTTCCGAAAAAACAAAGTTACGCGTGAAAGAAATGTTATTCTACATTTTCGCTGTAGTTTTTCATATGGAATCACCGAATATTCAGTTTCATTAGAAATAGTGTGCGGAGAAGTGAGAAACAGTTTACAATGGCTTCGTTGTTACGCGAAATAGATAGAACTGTATTCCAAATTTTCAGACTTGTTTTTTATTTTTCGAAAACGGAGCCTCGCATGGAGCAATGTTATTCCACAGTTTCGGTTCAGTTTTTTCATGTAGAATTTCCCAATGCTCGGTTGCGTTACAAATACCGTGCCGTCGACGAGTATCCTGATTCACTTTGTGAGTTATATTTGTGGCGGACCTAACCCAGACCTGTATTTTTGATTTATCGAGTTTGCTTGTCCACGATCGAAAATACCTTGCCTGGTAAGCCTGCCGGTCTTGTTTCAAATCCAAAAGAATTCTGACGGAAATCTATTGTTTCTACTCTATCAAAATAATGATTAAAACTTTTGAAATGTATTGTTCCTTCTGCATGGAATAATTTCATTTTTGAACATTAAGTGACGGCGACAAGCTGGCGCCTCGTCTCCGCTAAATGTTGAGGTTTAAAACTAAGTATGTTCGAATGAATGGGCCTAGTTGTGTGCTGTGCGACAGCGTCGAGAGATTGTCTATATTATAGACTCTATAAGATCGGGCTCGGATTTAGTTACTCGCGACGGCCAGTTTTCGAGGGCTACGCCTCCTTTACCCGGCCGCGCGTCTCGCTCCCCGCGGCGGCCCTAGTTCTCGAGGCAGCTCAGGCTCGTACCGCATAGACAATATTCGTGGCGCACTAGGACGACACCCGTATGAATAGGTTTCCACATTACCGTTGAGATACTATTGTCAATGCGTTTTTTTATCAGTTTTATCCCCAGTAGGCCTATTCCACTATATCGCACAATAATTTCGGACAACAGCTGTAGAAAATCAATTAAAAAAATTAATTTAGGTAAACTTTTAAAAAGTTTTTACGTGTACTGTCACAATTTTATTAAAGGCTGGAAGAACTTGATTTTCGCGCACGTTTAGACGTGCCTGGCAAATTGTTAAGATCTACGGGAAGTTTAGACGTAACTGTTCGCATCGCAGATGCGAACGAAGAATCACTTAAGGATGAGCGGTGTTCTGATTTAATGTAGCGCATTTTGGAAAATGAGCATTCGCACAAATAAGTTGATCCGAACATTGAGAATATTCGGATCGCGAAATTTGTTATTTTTTAAATTGATTTTCTACAGCTGTTGTCCGAAATTATTGTGCGACATAGTGGAATAGGCCTACTAGGGATACCACTGATAAAAAAAAACGCATTGACATTAATACCTCAACGGTAATGTGGAAACCTATTGATACGGGTGTCGCCCTAATGCGCCACGAATATTGTCTATGCGGTACGAGCCTGAGCTGCCTCGAGAACTACGGCCGCCGCGGTGAGCGAGACGCGCGGCCGGGTAAAGAAGGCGTAGCCCTCGAAAACTGGCCGTCGCGATCAACTAAATCCAAGCCCTGGTTTAGATGATTGGGTCCAGCGTTAGGACGAGAGTGTTTGGTGTCGAGTGTCACGAGGGGGAGTGTTTAGCTGAATCTAAAAGCGAATGTTTCGTTTAGAGTGAAAGCGAACTGTGTGAATGAGAAAGAATGATTTTCGTGGGAATGTATCAGCGAGCGAACGACTAGTTTAGTTTAGTTCTAGTTAAGAATTCGAGGGGAGCAGTCACGCCCCATTCAGTTCTGATTTTAAGAACGGTGTCACCTTATGATAGCACCTTCGCACCCCTACCGACCATAACACCATCTCAATTAAAAAAAAAAAAAAACAATTCGCACAAAACTGTGCGAGACTTGAACGAGAATCAAGATAAACAAATTGAAATCGTTAATCGCAGTGTATCGCCGCAGGCAGGCTTGAAAATCGAATCGTCAGTATGAAAACTTTTTCATAGTAAAACACTGTGTCCGGTCTATCCGGTGTCGAGATAAACGAATTTGAAAACGTTATTCGCAATAGGAGGTCGCTAACAAGCACCGAACTCGAATCTGTCTGCTCCAAAAATTTGTTTCGGGTCGCTCGGAAAATATCGCTCGGCTTCAATGTGTTATTTTTCTTTTTTTTTTGGGGCGGTGGTGGTGGGAAAGCGTGGCGCATAGCCGGAAAATTGTACCCCGGTGGTAAAAGGAGAAACGAGGAATTTCGACGCGCGTCTGGCGTTGATCGTGTCTCGTGAAAAAAACTGCTGGCCGCCTTGGGGCGAACTTTCCCCGGTTCTTTAATTAAACCGTGCTTATCGAAACTCCGGGAAAGTTCGCCGCGGAAAATCATCCTTCCGTCCCGGAAGCCCCCGGTAATTACCTGGCCAGATCGGACGCTGTGATTGGTCGGTTTGTTCCTTTTTTTTCTCGCTTTTCCACTACTCCTCCGCCCCTGCTTCGCTGGGCCAAGGGAAATCCAGGATTTCCCGAGTTTCGCCCGCGTTTCCCCGTTTATCTCTCCATCCGCGGAATACTTCTCGAGCTGCATCTGCTGTTAATCCTACTGTTTTAGGGTATGCTAGTCTCTGTTATTCGGACAGTCCCTCTGGGAACGTTCTACCAAGCGAACGCCTATTCGAACGTTGCAATCAAGTTGCTTTTTATTGTTGTACGACTAACTTTGTATTTATCTTAAGTTTACTCATGTATCATAAATAAGGATTAGTCAACGACCATTGCCTCGCTGAAAACACCGGTTCGCGTTCGATCACCGAAGTAAAGCGGCGTAGGGCGGGGGACGCACTAGGATGGGTGACCGCTCGGTAACAAACCGGGAAGTGGCCCTCTGGGTTAGGTTTCACGTGTTGTTGGCAAAATAGGTGGTTCGGAACCCACCTTAATGAAAAGTAGATCCCGCTGAAATTGGAAATTAGGCGATAGTTGAGGATTGGTAAAGGGAGAAGTGGTGGAATGGATTTGAAACCCTGAGGGGACCAAATATCATTACATACATACATAAATAAGGACTAAAAATGCTCCCGACAGTGACGCCTCGACCGGTCACTACCCTGAGTCACAGTATGACCCATCGTTGTAATCAGTTACCTCTTCCTTTTTGGGACCTCTATTTAAGTTCATGTAATAGACTCACTCTGAGCCTTTTTCGTACCTCTGCACAGTCCAGTACTCTGTCACTCTGCTTCATTTTTCAACGAATCTGTAATTTGACACACGCTTCTCGCACTTCGTATCCGGGAATTATAAGTTGAGGAGTTTTATTAATAAACTTGTGTTTTGTTATGTAAAACCTAACAACGTTTATTAACCCTCATTCGGAATACTTCTGGAGCTGCTTCTACTGTTAACCCTTCCGTTTTAGGGTATGGCAAAGTCTCTGTTATTCCTACGTTGCAATCAAGCCACTTTTATAAAGTCAACACCTATTCTGTAACTGTCCTGTCTCGGTATACTTCTCGAGCTGTTCCTACCGTTAATCTTTCCGTTTTAGGATATGGTAAAGTCCCTGTTATTTGCTATGTGGACGCGTTGAGGCCAGCTTGGGACATCTGGTTATGGGCATTGCCTTACGCTCTTGGGATGTTACATTGTAGAATTTTTAGCATTAGGTACGGAGTGGCCTTGTCACCGTAATTTAGGCTATGTCCCATTCTTTTCCGTCTCAAAGCGTAACGGCAACCCTCGAAAATTGCTTAGGCTCATGTCATAAATCTAATCAGGCCCTAGCAACGTTTCGCATTTTTTATGGGTCTTTTAATTGACCTCGGTCCACAGGCTGCATTTCTGGCCCATCTTGCGCTTTCGTCGCCGTCCACCCCCTTTTTTTGCGTTTACCAACCAGGGAATATTTCGGGTTTAGGAAGGGAGGAAAAATCAAAAGATGGTGGGGAGTCCTGAGCCTTTCATGCGGCTACACTTGGGACTTCCCTCAATTCGGTTCCAAACACTGTAAATACCACGTCGCGTTTCGTACCTTGCCTTAACCCTTAAGTGGGCGCGCAGTAGCACCGAGTGCTCCGTTTGTAGTTTAATGTAGTATAATTTTTATTTCTGCTAGTTACGATTGGCACGCCCCCACATAACCTACGACTGTAGTGTCATCCCACTAGAGCCGATATGGTTTTCAGTTATCCTTAGGTACTTTAAAGTTACAGACGTGTTATTTATTTCACATAAAATTTGTGATATACGTAGTTTTAAAGGATGGTGCACAAAGTGCTTCGCGCGCCCAGTTATGTAACAAACATAGGCGCGCTCACTTAAGGGTTAAAAAATACAGTCCACTGTTGATATTGAGGACTTTAGTTTTTTCTCGACCAAAGAGGAAAAAACCCACGCCTTTCCTTAGTCGACACTTTGCGTGTAAATATACATCCAAGGTCCGAACGATCATTTTGGATCAACCGCGGACATCAAAGGGAAGGCTTATTCGAACGTTGCAGTCAAGTCGATTTCATAAAGCCAACACCTATTCTGTAACCGCCCTATTACCGAACGCAACATCTATGATCCCCGATTGAACTGGTATTTAAAATATTCGGGCAACAAACCTCGCTTATTTTAGGGGACGATAAACCCAACGGAGCATGAGCTACAGGACGGACAGCGATCTTCAGGATCTCGATTGCGCCTGAAGTAAAGTTCGCGTGAAGGCGCTCGTAAACCCCGTTCGCCGACCGTCGAGTAGATTGCCAGTTGCGGATTATCTTGGGGGCTATCTGGCAAGGTTAGGGGAGCGAAGAACCATCAGACTGTTAGACATCGAGAGAGGGAGAGAGACAGACACAGAGTCACTCGTAATCCAGATAAGAGGCAGTTCCCGAGAATTTCTCCATTAAACGCAGGGCTTTCGTTCGCGACCTTGTCGACCGGGATCGCGAGTGCGTCTCCATAAAAGCGTGCATCGGTAAAATGTGGGTCGCCGAGAGGTAGACAAGGGTGCACAGGAACATTTCAACAGACGAGATCCATTCGCTTGAAAGAATCCGAGGGACACGAGCGGGGAGGGGGGGCACAAAGCTCGCCCTCCAAAACGAAACTAATTCCCCCGGCGCCGCCCACACGTTGCACTCTGCGGCGTGTTTAGGCTCCGTCTCGCTTCGTTCCTAACCCTCGGCAATTATAGCGAGAGCAACGAGAGACACTCGTCCTTCCTGCAGAACAACCCATCCATGCTCACCCTCCTCCACTCTCAACCATTGCTCCAGCTTTTCGAAGGTCCCCAGCCCACGCGAGAACGATCAAAACTTCGATACACCGCGAAAGCTGCGTATGCACCAAGGAGGCGAATTTTACACGCGGAATTTACGAAAGCTCGGGTCACGTGACATCGATGAGCTTCTCGTCGCGACGACGTACTGTGGGACGGTGAACGCGAAATTAGGCGGGTCTGTGTCACCGCTAGACTGCGGATCCTTATGGAAAATAAAAATTGTCTGCATCGATTGCAAGAAATAGAAACCAAATTTAATGTTATTTCATCCGCTAATGATTTTAATAGACATCATATGTGTACAACTTGAATTTTTTTTAAATTTTACAACAATTTTGAATTTCATCTAATTAATTTCGCTATAAACCCTTAAAGATCCGCAGTCTAGTCATCGCTTTGTTGATTAGCAATTTATTTATAAGATACAGACGTCGAAATGTTGCTATTCTTATCTGCTTTTAGGGAAATAAATTGCAGCTGCTCCGTACAAATTTTGCAAAGTTATTATTTTGTTGGTTTATCATTTGTTCACAAAATACAGACAATTATCTAAGTTTCACAAATCTTGAATGTTATTCTACGGACCGTGTACGATCGGCGTTATGGTCGCAGAGGACCATAGTGGTCTCGCAACGTTTCCCGCGATAGCGTACGACTTCGCCGTGCTTAATTAGAGATAAGAGTCATCTGGCCGCATCGAAACCCGCACAACTTCCCATCAGATCCCCACCGAAAACACCGGAACCGTAAAATAGTTCTCAAAGGAGCATAAGACGCATCTGGTATCCCGTATCTGGAACTGGCGAACTGGAACTCCTATTTTTAACCGTATAAAGCCCGGGAAGAACCAAACTGCAGCCTCTTGGACGATTAAACGGTGCCTTTGTCTCTCGTAGATCCGTTTTACCTATCCCCGTTCTTCTGAACTGTTCGAGTACGTCTTCCAATATCTTACTATTCACTCTGTTGATTTTCACAGTCGATACAGACTGCTTCATAAAATACCTCTGAAATGTCGAAAAGATAACGAACGAACAATAATTAACAATTATGGTGCAGGCAACAATTTCGAATGATTTTTCTGTGAAACTCCTGCGAACATATTGGCGGCAATTTTCTGATTGAAACGAGCCCAAACATGGCACAGTTCGAAGCACGCATGCTGGTTTAATCCACGATTTAGTGGAACCTCGATTATGCGAACTGAGATCAGTATAAAGATAAATATGCTCGGAACTGTGTCGTGTTTGGACTCGTTTTAATCAGCAAAATGCCACGAATACGTCGATAAACGTTGCACAAAGAAATACTTAAACGCGAAAAATTTTTTAAAAATTCTTTGTAAAATTAAATAAAAATGGTATGCTCCACTTGAAAATACAGCGAACTTTCGGGAAAGGAGTTTAACGTATTCTATCTGTAAAGGGTTTTTCACGCAAATTTAGCGAAACTGCGGTAAACATTTCGTTGTTTGGTGAGACTGGGCTCGGTGCATGTACGCGTTCCTCTGCACTTTCTTTTACCTTCGAACGGGCTCTCCGCGGGTCTCGGGAATTAAGTTCGGACGTGTGCAGCACGTGCACCGTATTTTCCCGAGGCATTCCCGGCGCACCGTTGCATTTCGCAGGGGGGAAACACAGAAAACGGGGCGAATCGGGTGGGGACGGGTTCCTCTTCGACCAATGAGGTGGTCCGAAGGTTGTCGAACGGGATCCTGGCTCCGTGACCCGCATCCGATCGATCATCCTCTCGCTTGTCCTTGCGAGAGGAACTCCCGAGGAACCGAGAGAAAGAGAGAGAGAGACAGAGAGAGAGAGAGAGAGAGAGAGAGAGAGAGGGAGAGATCGATCGGTTTCTAGACGATTATTCTCGGATCCGAGGGTGTAAGAGGGCTTGGCCTGGGTTTTCTCGCCAAGGTCGCGTGCCTCTCTTCAAGAAGTATTCTCATTCGAATAACTTTGTTTCCGAGGATGCTTCGGTGGAGAAATGGTATTGTCGATCGAAGATCCTTCTGGAATTAATTGCGGGCAAACGGCATGGACTGAGAGCTTCTCCTTTTGTGGGATTATTGTTGGCAGTGTGTAGTATATGAGAATTTTTTGTATGTATGTTAATACAATATTAACAAAATGGCGGTAAATACAGGTAAAGCTTTCACCTTTGGACATTCGATTCTTGTTTGAGTGTTAGAAAATTGAATGAAAAAATGTGAACATAGAGTCAATCTTTCTGATTAACGTAAAAAGAAGTTCAAACTGATCTGACAACTGGTTACCGGGATAAAAGTTTGTAACTACAGATGAATTTTTTCCACAACCTGCAAATTGGCAAAGCGACGACTTAAACCGGCCATAATTTCGCGCGCGAAACGCTACGGTACGCTTCGAGCACCGTGGTACCGATCAATTTCGCTTGGAACTAGCTTCTCCCAATCGCATTGGCGAAAACAAGGAGCGGATAAAATCGCATAAATTCAAGAGACAGTTCTCGCACATTTTTTCGTAGCGTCGCTACTATATTATGTTTGCAACGAGGGTGGGGTAACCCCTCGACTACGGAATCGCGTTAGCATCCCCCGTTTAATCCCATCGGCTGCTGGTGAAATGAAAGGCGAGAATTGAAAATGGGCGGGGACAGAGGCGGCCTGTATAAATATTGCTCGGCGCGTAATTGCTCGTGCGGGGTCTGCATTTTCCGGCGGGCAGAAATTGGGTAAATTGGATCCGGGAATGATTTCGTGCCTGGGCTCTCTTTCTCGCCCGTGCGCTCGCGCGCACGCGAGAACAAGCCGGGAGGGGGGGGGACTGCACCCGGGTCACCTTGTAAAATGTGCATCGAGTGTTTTAACTGCGTCGGGCAGGGCTACTTTCGACCGCGGAAATTATTTATTAAATCTCCCGAACCGATAAGAGTCGTCCCGGCGAAATATGCAGACTGGAATAAGCTGGTATGAACCTTTCCGACGAGCGTGTGGTGCCGGCTTCTCAATATTTCAGGCGATGACCGACCACGGAATTTCGCGAGTTTTACCGTGTATTCATACAGCGATAATGTGTGCTCTGCATACTGTTAGGTTTGCCGGCGCTCTGTAATAAAGAAAATTGGCGTCGATTCTGAGACAAGGGAGCTATGAGGTGGGCCGAATGCTACTGGAAATGTTTCCAATGCAACGTGAATTCTTTGCAAATGTTATTTTCTTCTCAAGGTTATTTTTTTCCGGAGTGTTCACTTTAGGACAAGGTCATGTTATTATACACGATGCAATAAAAACAAAATGCAGTTATGTATCAGAGAACGCCGACGACCTTGATAACTCCGAAAAAAATTGGGGGAAAAAATGTCAGATATTGAATTCTATTGATGAATATCTATTGAAACCATGCATATTGTGGAAGAAATAGTTTTTTTTAATCACAATAATCTGAAGAGAGGTAGCCTTACTTAAATGGACCACCCCGTATATTATTTATCGCAAAATCTTCGCGATTCAAGAGAATTGTATATATCTTTCAGACATTGTGCGTATTCTAGATATTGTTTAAAAATCGCAATAAAAATATTTTATTAAAAAAAGGGAATGAAACCGGTTGCTCGTTATAGCAATGGCACGTTCCAGCCTAATTGTCGGCCTTTGTAGTTATCGAATATTTTGGATTTTCATTCGAAGCTCGACCAGCAAATTTCCGATCGCAACGATGGCCTCGCAAACAGCGATACCGTTTCTTTGCATTAATTCCCAATTACAGTTTCATAGAAGCGTGAACGCACTTGCCGAAATGAGTATGGCATTCGATAACTCGGACACTCTCTCGCTGGCTGTCGTTGAATAAATATTAGATCAGCGTAACCCGGCGGATAGTAGGTAAACGAACAGTATCACCGCTAGATGATAAATATAGAAATGATCGGTCGCGTAATTGCGACGATCCAATCGGCTGATGCCGTCGGTATTAATCGGATCGAAAAACTCTGTGATTGATTTCCCGTTAGCCCAGGGCCTGTTCATGAATTATTCAACGGTGAAAATTCGATCGGTGAATCAAACGCGCTCGCGGCGAACACGATTTTCCGAAATTTTCGCTCCTTGACAATTTAATAAAGTCGAGCAAGCTCTATTTCGTTGGGAAGTGCAGTATCTCATTGAGAATTATGAAAAACCTATATTGAACGAGCTTTCGTAGGATGAAACTGAGCTTCGTTTCAATGATCTTCTGTAGATTCCTAGTGATAGATCATTGCTCCTATGCTTTCAATTATATCAATTTTATCAATTTATCAAACGTGTTAAAGATTGTTTCAACATGATCGAAAAAATCTGGTAAACGGAAAAATTAGTAAATTACTGCGGTATTTTTTCCGAATGAGATTCAAATACGTGAAAATAAAATTTGTACAGTTCGATGAGATTGTATTCTCGGTGGCGAGGCAAGCAAAATTGTCGATCATTCTGATATTTTTATAATCTCAGGATTTGAAAAAACATTTTTCATAAGCGGTACAAATACCATCAGTTTGCTTCTATCTCGATCACCAAAGGACTGTTGGTCACATGATTTTACATTATTTATATTGCTTTAAATTGCATAGAGAGAAGTTTTATTATTATATTTAAAGAAAAAAAGAAACTTGCCTTTTTAATACAAAAATGAAGTCCTCTGCATTGCGTACATTAAAGTGAAGGAGGAGCTCATTACTGCGGCACGAAAATCACTAGGAATTGTCCCTGACATTGCGGTGTGCATTACAACGTTTTAGGCTAGGTATCTGCTGGATACACGTAAGTAGGTAGGACACGATTCCAGATAAAGAGTATTATAAATAAAATAAGAAGATACGGAAAAAGTTAAATCGAAAACTGATGAGAAAAACAAACAGTAAGAAAAATAAAAAAACAATGTGAAGCGAAGTGCACGAAAAGATCTGCTTATGGAACTGAGAACTTAAGAAATAAAGAAAGAATGGAGATTCCAAGAAATAAAAAGCAAGAAGAATCGAGAAAGACAAAGTAGTTTACATTGCAAATGCAATTGTGAAATGTTGAAGATAATAAATATTACTGTCAATCTGAAGATAATAAATATTACTCAAACATTTGTTAAAAGAACGTATTTAGTTATTTATTATTATACTTTGGTATTAAAATGAATAAAAGGTTTATCCATTTAAAATGTAACGAATAGAATTTATTTAAAATAAAAAAAAATTATTTGCTACTGCACTCAGGATAATTTAAAATAGCGCTTAGATGCGTGGTTTCTTTCAGTACGCTGGTATATTTCGAATTCCAATTCGCAGTAATGGGTACGCGTAATTGGTACATGGTTCTTTTTCGTCCGCAGTACAAAACGTTATCGATTTTAGTTTTTAGTATTTTCTTATTTTGTGTTTTGTATTCAGAACACATCGTTCTTTCATGAAACGCTCACAAATATTTCACGATAAATTCGAGATAATTTAAAATAAAGTACGATGGCAGCATGATAGGTGCCGCAGTTGTAAAGAACCGTAGAAAATTCGAGTGGTCGCGTGGTGAGAGATACGAAAGTTCATTTGTAGAGCGACAGCTGTGCGGTATCGTTGGCAAAAGGGGATTCTGAAAGGTCGCGGGGCTCTATCGTGGTCAAAGGCGAAACGGATAATCCAGGAATCGGGGTTGTATCATTCGCGCTATGGTTTTCACCGGAATGAATAACTATTCGGATCCGGGTTTTTTTTTGTCGTGCGTTTCCAGGCTCTAGTTTCGCGGATAGATCAAAAGCATAACCATAACCAGACTGCTATGAAAAATATAATTGTCTTGGTCGACTCTAAGAAACAGGAGTCAAGGGAAATTTATTTTCATTGTAAATAAGTTAACAATAACAAAATTTGCAAATTCTTTCCCTACTAACTTTTGTTATAAATGCATAAAAGTCACAAAAGTAGACTAACAACAGCGCGCTACAGTCACTCGCACTTGCACACTACGACAGTTACATTGAGTGCACATCGGAATACGGCACGGGACGCAAGGGATCGTCCAGTTACACCGAAATTATTCGACGCAATTAGACCGGAGCATTAATAACCTCACACACACCCACACACAGGCACACGTTCGCGAAAACGTAACAACGCGCGAACGAAAACATCCCGAACTGGTGGTGCTACTTCGATCCGAACAAACGTAAACAATACGAGTCAAGCCGGTGGTTAAACTGGACTTGTTGTCGATCGTGGCCCGCGCCATCCTGACTTAGCTCGTAAGGCAAGTGGTTAAAATTATATCCCCCACCACCACGGGCGATCCCCCTTCGAACCAGTGAAATGGTAAACACACTCGACGACCGAGCCAGCGTGAGGTCGAGCATCTGTGAGACTCGCGCTAATGCAGTCGAAGCAAAAGATGTTTAATCTTGCGATGGAAATGTTCATTCATTTATAATTACATTGAGTGAGTGCAGTTACGTTAGAATTAAGTTGGAAAATTGTTGTTTCACTGGTCCTCGTAATTGTTAGAAGAAATTCATTTTTTAACCCTTATGTCAATAACCGGATATCTAGGTAGCAATTTCGAATTTATTTTTGAAAATTCTCTTAATATTTCTGTTGGCAAATAGCAAAATTATTGTTGGATGGCCATAGATTAATTTAAATTTTAAGCATAAAAATATGTATTGAAACTATAAATCATTTAATATCGTAGAAAATACTGGTTATTGACATAAAGGTTAAGTTTGGTAATTTTTCACTGTTTTTCTCGAGATTTTTAGATTGTCAACACGAGTGGAATTTAGCCCTGAATCAGTCACGTGTCAATCGAGCAATGATAATAATCGTATTTATGAGGTAAGGGCGTTTCTAATTGGCAGAGATGCCAAGGCAAAGTCGGCACATATATAAATCGTAGGATAAGGTAATAGAGAGATAGCAGTGTGGGTGTAGAGAGCGTGTTCCCAATGGAATTGTTTTTATTAGCATTTTATTGAATTTCCCTTTGAACCGGTACAAAAGAACCGATCGCCCTCTCCCCGATGATCGACTCCTGGATGTTGCGGCGAGTTTTCTTCCACATGACTTCCTGTTATTGGCCGGGCATCGGTCTCTGCGCCAACAAATGTCTATTTAATGTCTGCCGTGGCTTTTCGAACCGTTTCAATAAAGGCCCGGTACTGTAAATGTGCTCCCAGAAACTCCGCAAAACCGTTTCCTCTCTTCGTGAAATCACGTTACGCATGGTATATTTTTTTCAAAACCTTATCGTTTGCTGTTTTCACGGTGATTTTGACGATTTCAATTAAATCTCTGGTTGTTTAAGCGTCGATCAGAGAGAAACATTTTTAGAAATATTTTCTAAAAAAATTTGAGGGAACAAATAAATTACTTCACTCCTCTTTCTTGTAACTTGAAAGAATTTTATTTTGCATATAGATCCACCGTCTATTAATAAATAAAGGCACCGAGAACAGTAGAAAATCTAATAAAAGCAGACTGAAGACAAAATGAAAAAGGAGTGCATAAACATGAAAAAAGATTTAAAGAGAATAACGATAGGAAAGCAAACTTTGAAGATAATCCCTACAGAGATAAAGAAGATGCGATTGAAAAGTGAAGAAGCATCGATGGGCGAGGATATTTGAACTCTCCGAGAGGGAAAGTCTTTGGCGATTCGTTTATACGGCGCATGTAGCGAGGACAATAGATCAAACAGTCGATTAAACAATGGGAGGCAAGTGCAGCTGTGATCCGAAGTTAACACGGCGTGCCACGAGCGTCGGAAGAATCGCGTTATTGTCTCCGGAATACGATAATTCCATGAAATAACTTGGCCGAGAGTCGGAGGACTGTTTCAATCTCCCTCGGAATCCCTTTCTGTTTGAGCGCTCGAGTATAGTGTCGCCTTGGCACTGTGCCTGTGCCGCTACACCCACGCTTTCATACAGGGTGTCCTGAAAATACCACGCAAACATGGTGATTGATATTCGTGTTGTTTATTTCTATGTATTTGATGGCTGTTTATGCCACTTTTTGATTAAAAGATCTGTGAAAGTACCATTTTTATATTTTAAAATTTGAAGATTGGACAAAGTGCCATTTTTATATTCTTCGGTCGATCATTATTTAGACAATTGTGAAGCTCAGTTTCCCGAGATTCCTTCCTACTTTGCAAACAGCCCAAATAACGAAGCCAGAATTTTATAAAATACAAAACCACTTAGCTTTTAAATTTCAGAAACTTACGAAACAAGTATCCACAGGATTCTGCTTGCTAAAGAACCTTGGAGAACCTTGGAAGGATAAAATTTACTTGGCGAAGGGCTTTGGAAAAGACATTTCACTTGCCGAAGAACTTTACAAAGTCGACTTTACTTGCCAAAGGAGATTCTCCTGTTTAATTTACGTCTCTGAAACGTCCCTACAACTTATGAAGGACAGAAACTTTCTAATTAATATTCAGGCTGCGAAAGAGACTCTTGAAACCAACTATGTGTATAAACAGGTTAATAAAAATGTTCCGCTTTCGTTACCGGAAAGGGAACCTTGGAGACTAACTTTTCCTCTTGACAATTTTAATATATCACTTCCAAACTCTTCTTTTCACTGATTTACACTTCATTCGTGACTTTTTCTTATGGATACTAATAACAATTTAATAATAATTGTCTGCGTCAATCAGAGGCTGCAGAGATTTAGACAAAAAGTTAATCACTTCCTTTTGGTTTAACAAATTTTTTCAATCTCCTCTTTTTGTTATCTGTTACATCTGCATATTTTTCCAATGAATGCAATAAAATCTGCATTGCATAGACAGGCGAAAACAATTTTCTACATCAATTAGAGAAATTATAGGATAGGAAGCTAGAAATTAGTTTCTTCTATTAACAATTCCAGTAAAACATTTTCAAATTTTTATCTTCTTGATTTGCTCTTCTCCTGCATATTTTTGCCACAATTTAAAATTCGACACTCAAGTTGACCGACATTCTCAATTTATCTCCACTTGCAACTACGCAGTTCCGAGAGTTCAATATTCGTGGTCCACCGTATAGACCACTATCAGAAGCCCCAGCCAACCGGTTATCCCGTCGAAATCCCTCGGAGAAACTTCGAAAACAGTTTCCGAAAGGATTCTCCGCGGTCCGAAAGTTTCAACGACCACCGCCTCGCAATTGTGCCCGCGTCCTTAATTGTTCGGTGTCCTATAGCGATTGTGTCCAGAACCTTATAACTGTATAGTACCACTATGTACAGTCTCCGCTACAGTCACCGTAAAATACAGAGCGAGGCACCCAACTCGATCAAATAACTTTATTCACATCATGTTTTCCCTTGATACCACAGTAAAGTCGCAATTCAGCTCCCATCGCCTGGTCCGAGCAGGGACAGAGATCGTGATGGGAAACTATTTTTTTATGACTGCGTCGACCGCGCCGAAAATACAGAAGCACTGTGGCGGCGAACGTAGAAAATGACAGCGCATCTAAACACTAGGCAATCAAACGACGCATGTCAAACTTCTAAATTTTGAATTTTTTAAATCACAGAAAACACAAAATTTCAAATTTGAAAATTTCAATTTTCAAATCTCAAATTTCAAATTTTCAAATCTCAAATTTCAAATTTTGAATTTTCAAATATCAAATTTCAAATTTTGTGTTTTCAAATCTCAAATTTCAAATTTTCAATTTTCCAATCTCAAATTTTCTAATTTCAAATTTTCAATTTTCAAATCTCAAATTTTCAAATTTCAAATTTTCAATTTTCAAATCTCAAATTTCAAATTTTCAATTTTCAAATCTCAAATTTCAAATTTTCAATTTTCAAATCTCAAATTTCAAATCTCAAATTTCAAATTTTCAATTTTCAAATCTCAAATTTGATGCGCGTCGACCTGCGCGGCCCTGTTTCGGGCGACATTACGTCATCGACTTACGGAGCACCAGTTTCCCATGCCAGAATTGAACCACTAACTACAGCTGAAAGTATATCGTGTTCAGTGTCAATTCAGAAAAAATGCCACAAGTAAGCTGCTGAAATAATCCCATAAAAAATAATGAAAAATAAAGAAGTTTTGTGATTGGATTAGTAGTGTTTCACGCTACGGTATCATTTATATTGCTCAGTGGAAGGGATATGCGAATGGACTTCGATCGTGGAGCCCTGAGTGAGCTAGATCCACGCGGACCATTCTGTGGAAATAATTTTTTTGTACAACGCATAATTCAGAAGTGATACGAGGTGATCAAGTTGGGTGTCTCATCCTCCTGTATAGTCTCCCCAGGTCCCTTTTAACCCAGATAGTCACGAGTCGAAAGTATCTCACGCGGACAACCCCGATACGTCTTCCGAACGGCACCGATAAATATTCGACGACCAGACGCCCGGAAAAATGAAGATGAACGAGTCCAGGATACGGCTCGTAAGACGAGGTGTCGAGTCTTTACCGTTCTCGCGAGCCGCTTCGACATTCGAGAAATGGCACTCGATCCTGAAGCATCAAACTTGCGAATCCCCCGGTGTGCTGCGCTGAGCTGATCTGCAAGTGAAACTACAGGTGCATCGGGTTATCAATTTTCTGCTCTGGCTACGAGCAAATGTTCCTCGTATGCATATAGTTGCCGGGGAAGCTTTGGCGTTTAACATTTTTATACCGTTGAAAATTTGTTTGTAGTCATTAGCTGCGTTTGTTCAGTGTTTGAGTTACCATTTTCTTTTTTAACTAGAAAATCGAAAGTTTATCGACGTCTTTAGCAATGTTCCACATTATTGCTGACTACTATTACAAAATTCAATAATTATAAGAAACCTAAGCCTTTGAAAATGTCTCAAATATTGTCACAAGACTTTTTATTTTCTTTTTTACCGGACATAATCATCCCGTAAAGTCTTCGACAGTGCCTCGAAGCTCTCAAATATTGACAGAACATCTTCCATTGTTACAGAATATTATCTTGTCTGAAATTCTCCGACGATGTTGCAGACGTCTTAAATATTGATCGTTTCTTTTTTATAATTGTTATTTCTGCTGAATATTATTATTCAGACAAGTTTCCGTTCTCCCTGCAAATTCTTGCCACCGTGTAAATCTGTCGACGATGTCTTGGACGTCTGTAACATTGATAATTCTATTCTTTAAACCTGAAACGTGAAACCTTTTAAGAAGTTAAAAATGTCTTAAACATTTCCTGAGCACTCTCTATCCGTATCACCGAACATCATCATCCTATAAAATATTTAACGATGCCAGCGTCTTCGTTAATATCAATAATTCCAGTTTTTATTCTGTGGGGCTGAATATTGGAAGCCCGTAAAGTCTCGGGCAACGTGCTGAGCGTCCACGGGTCCATAAGGATTTTTAATTTTTTTTTTCTTTCCACGACGGATTATTACGGAGCTACAAAACGTTAGAGCCTCCCTTTATCACCGTATACGGGGGGTTGGTTCGACGGCGAGGATTTATCGTGGCCCGTCGTCGGGAATAATTCCTCGCTGACGATCCTGCGGACAGGACTTGTCCGAGGCGTTGCTCGTCTTACGACGACGGCCCGGCGACGACCATTCCCATTTTCTTTATCGCCCGTCGATCGAGCTTCTCCTAGAAGAGCCGTTTATCGTCCCACAAATCCACCTGCAAAGTCGTTTCACCCCAACTACTTTTATTCCCGAAGCTTAACAGAAAAAAGCCAGACCGCCCCGCCCCATGTAACAGCGCAATGCTGTTTTATCATTTTCGCAACGAGTCACAAAATAATTTACACCTTTCTCAAGCTGATTTTCTGGTTCTAGGATCGGCGAAGCCTCCTGACGCCTCCGGTATGAATTTTTCATCTTATGGTTTACCACTAACTAAGCTTTGCTAACATCTTGACGCTTTCGTGTTTTTTAGCGTAATACTTGCAATTAGACTGCCGAGGTTTTATGCTAAATAAAAATTGTCTGCATTCGCTTCGAGCCGTAGGATCTGTGCAGAGATTGACCTTTCCTTTCTGAATAAGTCTAATATGCTGGTGGCGGAAAAAAGGGGATGATTCCCGAGGTCATTTCGAGTAATTTTTCCCTTTGCGAAAATGTTCTCCGCGGCTTCGTTAAGGAGTTACCATCGAAACACGCGGACCAATCAGTGCGCGGCTACTGCGGACGGAATCCGGCTCGACCAACGCCGACGCCCCGCTCAAGCATACCGGCGCTCCGATTGGTCCGCGATTTTCGCAAAGGGAAAAGTTGTTTTAAACGATCTCAGGAATCACTTCTTTCAGTGAACTACCATATTTTTGGGACAATATTTTTATCCGTATTATAACACTGTCTTTTATTGTTAGTATGTCTTTAAAAAAAATTCGTTCGACAACATCATTCACGATTTCGATGAAATATCGTCTAACAGGGGTGGTACAGGAACGAAGGCAAATGTTCGCAGGTGGACAAACTGTAATTACGCAAAACCAAAGAGCGGTAAGGCGAATGAAAAGGGGTACGCCGGTAACAATAATAGTAAAAAGTTGATCGTGTTTCGGGTTTCTGGTTTAATTGAAAGGAACGAGGGTGGAAGCAGCGAGGATGGCTGGCCCCCGTTTCCCACCGTTGCGTTGTTACAACTAATTAGCCGCGGTAGCGGATAGGTTTCGCGACGCGACGCAGCTAATGCGTTTACGGGAGCACGCGCCCTTATACTTTGCTTGTTGCCAGTCGCTCGTTGCCCGTTGCTCGTTGCTCGCTGCTCGTTGCACGTTGGTTGCGGAAATTCGAACTGCACGGAGAAAACGGTTAATTGCGAACCGCGGGGAACCGCGAACACCGCCTATCTGTGCTTCCTGCTTAAACTCTGACGCGAGTTTTAGAGGGACCGTGTTTCGGTCTGCTCGACATCGCGTCTCCTGCAGATTGAATTCGTTCAACCCAATTCCCGATAAAAATTGAATTCATCGAATGCTCACATAATTTCGCAGTAAAATAGAATGAGCTTTATGTTTCTGATATATTTCAGAATTGAATTTTTGTAATATTCCTCACTCGTGTCACAGGCGAACAGAATTTATTTAATAAGGTGTTTCACTTTTATGTGCTTAGTAGATTCAGTGTTAATACTGTGACACCTCTCAGAGTGTTACGGTTTGCTCGACGTCGCGTTTCCCACCGATTGAATTCGTTGAATCCAATTCCCGATAAAAATTGAATTCATCGAATGTTCCCATAATTTCTTAGGAAAATAGAATGAGCTTTATATTTTGATTTATTTCAGAATTGAATTTTTGTAATATTCCTCACTCGTGTCACAGACGAACAGAATTTATTTAATAAGGCGTTTCACTGTTATGTGCCTGATAGGTTTAGCGTTGATACCGCGACATTTCTCAGAGTGGTACGTCAACGATCAACGCGTTAAACCGATGATCCTGCGTCTCTCGTCGAAACGGCGTACACTTAGGGTCGGTTTATAACAAGCACACCGACAAAATCGTCGATATCAGGGAAAATAGCGATCGTAATCTCGGTTACGGTGAAAACGAGCCTACGCGATGAAACCTTGGAACCAAAAACGGTCTTTTTTTTCTCGTGGTACAGCGAGCCTAGAAGTCCCTCGTGCCGCACGTTCGATTAGCAACCGAAGGTAGGGGGAATCATGGTCGTTGTTACCTGAGAGAAGGGACGAGCCGGCGCTCGGATACAAGTGGGTAACAAATAGAAGCGTTTCTGGGTCGCGTTGAGGGTTGATGTTAGGCTGCTAGCATTTCTAACGCGATTATACGCGTCACGACTGCTTTGTGCATGTAACGACGATTGTATAGCGTGCTTCTCTCTCTCTCTCTGCTTCTCTTCATACCTCCACTCTTGAAACCGCGAATCACAGTCCAACACGATCCATTGTAGCGAACGTTTTGTGCAGATGTTGCGTTCGATTCGAGAGAACCGCAATTTCCCTTGAAACCTCGGGGCAAATTTTTCTTTTCTCTCGGTTCGCGCAAGTTGAAAATTTGGTTGTCACGAAAACTAATCTGACAATGGTAAAACAGAATACCGTTTTTGTACACATTTTTGCGGAATCTCTTAATTTTATTTTGCAATATGAAAATATACAAACTACAATGTTGATGTAAGTTTTCAGTTGAACAATGTATGTGCTGTATATTTTTCTCACTAGCATACAGTATTGCGATGCCTCCCTTGACCACTGACCACCCTGTAGGTCTCGTGGACTAAGTACATTTTTCGAGGGGCTCAGATCGATTTTCTAATGCATACTAACTAGGTGTATCGATTATACTGTTCAGTGATGACCGGTAGAAGCCGTCCCCATCCCTCTTACACCGAACTCTCAGATCGTCTATATGAAAATTTTTGATTAATACCAAGTTCTAAAGCGATCCCTGAAGTGGGTCCCGCGTGTTAGGGACACCTAGTATAATCTAATAACGTGCCAGAGGGAGGATAACTTTGACCCTAACCCTAATACTTAATGACTCAGCGTGCCCAGGGTACCAATTTGAACCCTCAGCTTCCGGAAGCTTTCGCCCGGTGAGTAATGGTGTTCAGAGTGACGGCGCAGGGAAAAGTTATTCTGTTAATTGCATTAACGATTCCGAAGCCGGGTCATTACAGAACAACCGACATATTAAGTTCGTAGGATAATAAACGATCTGAAAAATGATTCCTACCTTCTTGCAATCGCTATGCCGATAGCTTTCTCGACAGTTGACATATCAATAAACGATCATGAATTCGTAGTACGTCCACACACTGCATTTCAAATAAAAAAAAACCTGACAGAAATTGCAAGACCCGCAGTTAAACTCGATTTCAGTGATACGGATCAACGAAATCAACGGCGAGTATTAGATCCACAGTCCTCGAGGCTGGAGATGGATCGAACGACAGATAGATTGCTATAACAGAGAGGTCCGAAGTCGACGGAAATCGATTAGCGATCGGGACGGAGATTTATCGCCTTTGAAGCAGCGAAGGCACCTCAGAGAAAATTCGCTGGGAGGCTGAGCTCTCTCTCTCTTCGGCAAAGCCTTTTGTGAATACGCACGGTTTCCTCGCGTGGCCCTTTGAGCCGTTTAAAGGGTTACCGTGTTAGCCGACCTTTGAACAGCCCTGCCTCTAAGTGGCTTACGAGATTTAACGCGAAATTCAGACTGATCTTTCTATTTAGGCAAGCCTCGGGAGCCTTCAGGCAAGATATCGCGGCTTTGAAGCCGCCCGTGCCATCCTCTTCGCGATTTATATCGGGCAAACTTTTATTTCCGCCTACTATGGTTCGGGTTCGGCTAAACTAGACTTTTCACGGTGGTTTCCAGGAAAAATGCTCGGCTCATCCTCTCAGACTTAAACACAAAACATCAGGGGTATACAGTAGCGTGGATCTTAGCTATACTTCACGAAAATTATTTTGTAAGGTTCTTTTAGTCTCGCCCCCTCCCCCAATTTTGTGATTAGTATTGAGAAAATGATCTGGTAAAATTTGGGGCGGATTGGAATATGGGAACCCGACGCGCACCAAATTTAAAAATTTTTTAAATTGAGATTTGAAAATGTGTAATTTGAAAATTTTCAAATTTCCAAATTTCAAATTTTTAAATTCCAAATTTTCAAATTTCAAATCTTCAAATTTTCAAATTTCAAATTTCAAATTTCAAATTTTCAAATTTTCAAATTTTCAAATTTTAAATTTCAAATTTTCAAATTTCAAACTTGATGCGTGCTAAATTCCTACGATCTAATCGGCCCTAAATTTTTCCAAATCATTTTCTCAACACGTCACAATTCTGGGTGGTGAGACTAAAAAACTTTTTTGGTCATAAAATAAATGTACAGGGTGCATAAACAGTAGTGGTCTACATCTCTGTGTCGGTATGCATATATTCGTAAAAGAAATGTGCTTCGAAATTTTTTTCTAACAAAGGAAACTGTTGTCAAAGTTTATTTTTGCATCAACAACTTTTACTCGAGAAGAGAGAAAGTTTGGAAAGAATACTTATTCAGATACAAGCTGTTAAAATTTTTGCAGATTGTATACTGTTGTACTACAGTTCACCTGACCGTGTCGATGAGGCATAATGGACATTCTTTCGAGTTCCTGTTACCGCAACGAACGAAGACGATTTTTATTTGAAAAATCGGCAGTACCGATTACCAATTAATCTCCATCGATTCTAATAAAAGAATGCCCAGCTTCGGAGGCGAAACACAGAGCATGCAGTGTGTCTAGATGTGGAAACGAATCGCGCGATCTCCTCGGTGTATCGGCTCGCAATCATTTGTCCGCCGCTCGCAATTCAATTTCACCGTGGATGCACTTGGCATCCGGTTTTGTCCCCGGGCCGTATCGATCTCTCGCAATAAAACCGGACAGAGATCGGCCGGTGTCCGTCTCTCCAGGAATCCGGTCGTGCCGGTGCCATCGGAAAAAGGACCGATTTCACGGAACTATAATTAACTGTAATTACTGTCGGCCGCGTAGGGATCGCTCGTTTTCGAACGCGAAAACCGCACCGCGTCGATGATTCCCTATAAATGGAACGGTCCGGGGTTGGGGACGGCGCTTGAAACTGAACCATGGGAGGGGTGGGGAAATGAAAAACGCCGACGATTCATTGGAACTGATTGCGTTGCTTCACGCTAATTACACTGCGCGATTTTCGTGGGTTTATGAGTCCCGAAATGGAGACCCTGGTCGTTTCGGTAGTGTCGCTTGACGTTGCGATGTTAATTAACCGTTGTTGGGTTGTTTCGGCGGGCTTGTTGCGCGCTGGGAATTGTGTAATACTCAGTTGAGTGTCTAAGTTAATTTTTTGAGGAGCCACCAGGGTGTAATTACCGTCAGACTGATGATCACAGCGAGAAGTTTGGTGACTCTTTGATGTGAAAGATTGGGGACGTTTGAAGTTATGTAGTTTCGCGAAAAATGATCGAAGAATGGCCTACCCAGGCTCGATTTAAAGTGTGAAGCCTGTACTTTCAGATGTCTGAAGTGTCTTTTCGAAGATCATTTTTCCAACTGGAAATAAACAGAAAGGGTGAATATCGATTTTACACGAAAAATATTATATAAAATTTTTTAAACCTATTCACAGAATTCGAAAAATCTGAAAAAATACGCATTAATAATCACAATGAGACAAGACTAACATAATAACATAAACCTGGTACTCTGAAAACTTCAGTATAAAATCGGCAATTTTATGCTTTCGGATTTTTTAAAGAATCCATTTAGCAACCAAAAATTCTGAAATAATTCATTGTTGCGTGTGATATTAGATAGAATGTTCGTGAATATTTTCGTAATTTTTTGTCGAGCTACTTGTGGTAGGGCTACCGACTTGAAACTTGTCACAGAGGGTTTTCATTGGGAGCCCGCTCGAATGGTCCGACCAAAAATCAATTTCGTCTGGGTGCGTTCTTCAGCATCGTATTCATATACTCCCTGTGCATGATATTCGAAAAAATGTTTTCACGGTCGGGATTGCAATGGATACGGAAAATTAGACTTTCTTCTCTGCAACGAGCTCTTAGAATTTGACGTACTATTTTTTGTGGACGTCTCATGGCACTTTGAACGCTAGTCAATTGCTGTTTTCCATTCTGGGAATCTTAACAATTCTTTTCTCGCAATTACCAATTAAAATTCTAAAAATTTTCACGGTTATGAAGACTGAAGATGTAGAACAGTAGACTGCCTAACAGTGTTGTATCGCGCCCCGAACAAAAAAGTAGGCTGCTCTTGTGGACAGATTCGATTTGGATTCGCATTATCGCGCACGGTGGACGGAAATGCCACGGGTCCTGGCGATGATCGATAGAGAGATAGAGGTTGTCGGGCTTGTCGGGAAGGCCGGGAATGGTCGTCCGTGAAAAGAGCACCGGGCCTCCGCACAAAGCCGCGCCGGTGAAATGCCAAGCGTCGTACTCGCGGGACCTCTCTTCTACGAGGACGTGCACGTGTCGCCTAACGCGCGTCCAATCTGTCAGAAGCCCTTAATAAACCATCCTCTTTCGAGCACCGCCGATATTCGATAACGAACCACGCTCAATAAGAATCGACCCTACCCGCCCTCCTCGCCGCGTTACACGTCAAAGCGTTAATTAAACATCCCGGCACCGGCGGCAACAAAATACCCCAACGTGCCTGCAACAAATCCCAATGTTTTTCGCGTCGATATTGACTCCGTTGGTAGATCCCAGTTTCGTTGCAGAAAGATGAATCTTCAAACCCATGACAATTGTTTAATCAACTGTTTCATTAACAATGGAATAAAAATTGTTAAACCGCGGAGTGGCGAATGACTGCATAAAATCGAATGTCATGAATCCCCAAGATCAACGAAATGAAACGGGGATTTATCAGCAAGTGAACTCTCCCTCTCTCTCTCTCTCTTTCTCTCTCTCTAGCTCTCTAGCTCTCGAGCTCACTAGCTCTCGAGCTATCCAAATACCTAGCACTTTTGCTCTCTAGTTCTTTCACTTTCTAGAACTTTCTCCAGCTCTCTATCTCTCTAACTATCTAGCTATCTAACTACCTAGCACTTTAGCTCTCTAGCTCTCTAACTCTCTAGCCATCTAACTACCTAGAACTTGAGCGCTCTAACTCTCTAGCACTTTAGCTCTCTAGTTTTTCAGCTCCCTACCTTTCTAATTCTCTAGCTCCCTAGCTATCTAACTACCTAGCAATTTTGCTCTCTAGCTCTCTAGCTCTATAACTCTCTAGCTATCTAACTACCTAGTTCTCTAGTTCTCTAGCTATCTAACTAGCTAGCACTTTAGCTTTCTAGCTCTCTAGCTGTCTAGCTCTCCAGCTCTCTAGCTATCAAATTACCTAGCACTTTAGATCTCTCTCTCTCTCTCTCTCTCTCTCTCTCTCTCTCTCTCTCTCTCTCTCTCTCTCTA
>CM052221.1:3556449-3630697 GCA_028454225.1 Lasioglossum leucozonium | reverse complement strand
AACCTCTAAGGGCAGTTTTGACCATCTTAATCGGCTATGCCCTTTGACATTTACATTGACAAGTTACACGTTAATTTATTATTTTCCTCTGCAAATCATTTTAATGTTCCTGCCAGTATTTTTCATTCTCAAAAAATATTTCAAATTCAGTCTTCCGATCACACACTATTATTTCGGTCCAGCTTGAATAGTAAGCAAATTTTGTATGATTTCAACCCGTTTATGTGCTACGCAGCTATTTTTTAAAAAATCTTGGATGATACCTGGCTGCTTTTGACTATTTTACAACTTCGCTAAAAGATTGTTTATGCTAAACGCGCCCGAGCTTACAGAAAGAAGCTTCCAATGATTCGGACGAACCGGTATAAAAGTGACAGGAACAATTGCAAAGTCGAATGCGTTCGCGGAATGCAGCGGCGGAAAACGGGGGATGTAGAGGGAAGCATAAATTAATTAGAAAACGAATGAGAGCGAATGAAATACCGAGTAAAAGTTCGCCGAGTAAAGCCCCGTTACGAAATTGAAAGCAGCATTGGGTAGTAAATCCTGGCAAGTAGCAGTTGAAACAATGTAGCAGGAAAAACCCCCCGGTAAGCACCAGTGTACACCCGCTCTCCGGTTTCATCGGTAAAATTGCTGCAGTCCTAGCCTGCTACGATTGTGTATGTACCTGCCAACTATGCGTATACGTGTGCAAAGCCACTTCACTGCAAAGGAAATACCACTGCAGTGGTAATAGCCGGTGTATGGTCAGACGTCGGCGCTCGGAATTAGCATAAACGTTCGGCGGCACGTTACATGGGTATAATGCATAAACGGGATCGATGCCTGGTCGCATTACCCGGATCGTGACATTGATTGATCCATCACCTTTAGGTGGTGATCAGTTTCGTTGGTCTGTCAGGCTTGAAAATATTTCTGCGATATGAATTTTATAACACCAATTAGTCCTTCGACTCCATTCGTCTTCTGCTTTTTAATTTTTGACTCTTCGTTCTCCATATTTAATCTCCTACCGATCTACCGGTCTCAATTTCCAGTTTCCGATTTTTCGTTTTCACTCCTAAATTTTTCAATTCCAATCTACACTTTAACTATCAACTTTCTTATCTTCAATTTGCAGTCTTCTGCCATGAATTTTTCATCTTTCATCAGTCTTTAATCTTCGCTCGGTATTTTCTACTCTTCAATATTTAAACTTCAATCCACGCTTCGTTAACAACTTTTCATCCGGAATCTAAAATTCTTATCTCCATCGTCTCGTACTTCTGTTTTCAATTTTTTATTTTCCATTTTGAATCTTCTGTTTTCACTCCTTCGTTGTTGTATTTGTATCTAGACTTTTCCAACGATTATTATCAAGCAGAGGAGAATATTCTACGTGAAAAGACGAGTCGATAATGTGCGACACAGATTTTTAATCAGATGCTTCGTTTACGAGATATAAAAGTTTGAAAATTAGTCTAGCGCCGCCAGCGTCTGATTGTGGCCGATCGTTTCTACTTAATGCAGCAACGCGTCCGACTAACTTTTTCACTCGATTATCTCAGAAACTGAGTCTTCTGTAAAAAAATCTCGTTCTACAGTTTCAATTAATTTTTTCACGTAGAATCAGAATTTCTGTGTTTCACCATAATTTCAAAAACATTCTATGCATCTGTTTGCAAAATAACATATCTATGCACCTGAAAAATTTGCAAAATAAACATTCCAATAACTCCGATATAATTTTATTTTCAATTTAATAACAACGTATATCAAATTAATAAACATTGTACAAAGAAATATCGTTCCACAGTTTCAATTAATTTTTTCATGTAGAATCAGAATTTCTGTGTTTCACCATAATTCCAAAAACATTCTATGCACCTGTTTGCAAAATAACATATCTATGCACCCGAAAAATTTGCAAAATAAATATTCAATTCAAAAATGTTCAATTCAATAACAATGTAAAACGCCGATTGTTCACTTTGTTAACAATTCTGTCTCGAATGTTTGTACATACTCGTATCCCTGCAGAAATGTACCTGAGTACACTGTTACACATTTGACCATACACCGTCCCAGCACCGAAGAACAAAAAGAAAAATCCATCGATTTGTCAGTAAGGTCTTTCCGTTTGTTCTCAGCCGAGGCAGGGATCGCAGTCGCGGCGGAAATGAAGCAACCGGAGGAGAGGACCGCCGAAGAAAAGATGGCGTTGCTGGGAAAGCCGAAACTGGGCGAGGTGTCCCGGGGGCAGATCAGGATCAAAGAGTCGAAAGAGTTCAAGAACACCGTGGACAAGCTGGTCCAAAGGGCGAACGCCTCGATACTGCTCGGTAAGTACTCTTTTTCTCTCTTCTTTCTCTTCCCCTCCCTTTCTCCCTTCTCTTCCCCACTTTGATAAGTCTTCTCAGCAGATCTTCCCGAGGAATCGCTCCTCTCTCTCTCTCTCTCTCTCTCTCTCTCTCTCGACGACTTCTTAAACAGCCACTTTGCAATCCTCTCACGCACTCGCCTCGCAGGGGGCCCTCCTTCCGTTTGCAACTTCCCTGCTCCAGAAAATTCCCGAACCACCCTCTTCTTCTTTGATAATACGCCTCGGAATGGGCTCGACTTTCTCATATTAAAAGTTGCTCGTTCGAATCAACAATTATTCCGAATTGGACGAAACGTCTTGAGCTCTCTCTGAGACGTTAGGATTTGTTTACTAGCCGATGTTAATAAGCTGTGAAGCAATTAAATTAAAAATTACCATGCGAAGAAAAAAGTGAAGCTCATGATTCGTAACTTTTTTATCTCGATGAAACTTTGCGCATATACAGGCTGGTCCACCTAAATATCTCCTTTATTTGCGAAATGTTATTTTTTTCTCAAGGTTATTTTTCCGGAGTGTTCGCTTTAATTTTCAAAGATCAAGGTCATGTTTATTATACATATCTGAATGTATTTGTCAATCAGTTACACGATGCAATAAAAGAACAAATGTAGTTACGTATCAAAAACACCGATGACCTTGATAGCTCCGAAAAAAATATTTTTGCCAGATATTCGGTCCATCGACACCATTTACATTACGTAACAAATATTTTTTGCATCATAGTAATCTGAAGAGATATTTAAGTAACCTTACTTAATAGGACCACCTTGTACGTGTCACACGTAACTGTCGCCATGGTTTCTTGGACATATGAGAGTGCTAACGGTTAAAACAAGTTATTAATCTCTGTTGTAAATCTCTTTAAACATGTTTACTTTCGTCTCTGCCGTAACTTACGATAATTTCGAGAATTCGTTGTACAAACTGGAACAGGTGAAATCCGTGCTATCAAAAAATGGCGAAGTCGACCGAACGACTCGGCAGGCGCATAAACAGAACTGTAACCCGGTCGTAAAACGTCGGCTGACTGTGAGATAAAAGCGGCAGGATGCGGCACGGTGTTTAAACGCGACCGGGCTGCTTCATTTGAATATAAATTCAAATTCAAATTTGATCCTTGGCTAAATCCTTCCATACTAGATGTAGGCGCGCGAGGATCCTTCTCCGAGAGGAGTAAGACGGAGAGGAAGGAGCCGGGCGGCTCCTCGTTGAAAATATCGAGTGTGAGAGAGAATGAGACAGATATAGTGTTGCGTTGCCGGAACTCGGTCTCGTCGATGAAAGAATCCCGGACGAGCTCGTTACGCGACAGCACGTCGCAAATTCGATTACCCGCTCGTAATTGAAGAACGACGCTCGTGCCAGGCCGAGCACAAGGTCTGCGGGACGCGTGGACTCGAATTAAAGCCTGTCACCGACTTGCCTGTACTGCAAATCGACCGGCATCCCATCGGCTCCGATCTTTCCTCATCTGTTCGACTGTCTCTTCTCGTCCTAGTTATTCGATCGAAAATAATACACGAACTTCTCGAGTCGAAAATTAATCATTATTGGTCGATCTCGTCAATGACGATTTTACCATCGCGTTCGTCACGTTTTTCCAATGAAAATCATACCAAACGCGATATAATCGCGATCATAATTACCTGCGTGCAAAGCAATTTACAGAATTCGCGCACAGCTACCGTAATTGTCAAGTCCGAAGGTCATACGAGGAATTGTACCGAGTTTCGTGTCGTTTTAATCGGCAGAACGAGACGAATGCGATGGCAAACGTTTCATCGACGAAAAACCGAAAACAAGGAACTGTGATTTTTGAACTTACAAGGTTGAGCTGGTACTTACTATAAATGGAGTCGTTAACCCCTTGCCCTACGATTTATTGTACGGTTTCAGTAATTATAACTTTTTTGCTGTTCGTAATTTCCTAAAAAAGGAGAAAATTTATATCTATGCCTATATACATATATTCCCTAGTAGCTGTACATCAACAAAACGAAAGTAGAATTTTATTTCGGTTTAAAGGAAATTGATAACATACATTTTTATTAGACTCTGTTCAAAATCATCATCACGAGTCTGACACGATATTGTAGGGCAAGGGGTTAACGCTACGAATAGTTATCGGAGAAATGAAATAATGGTTTGAGAATACTAATTTTTCGACTGCAGCCGAAGTGTTCGTTCATCGGACGGGTCATAGTACACGCAAGTCCGTGCAAGTTCGGCTCGAAGAAGCGAGATAACTGGAAGAACTGGCTCGGCTTCTGTTTTCCGAGCATGCAAATGCGACTCGAAGATCTCGTTTGGTCGCTCGAGCATAAATTCGGCCGTGAATGGGGCCTGATTAAAGCGAGACACTCGTGGAAACCACTGACCTAGTCGCGTTTTCCGCCGGAGAACCGAGCAAACGGAAACGCGCTCGCTGAAAAACAATTAGAAAGGGAAAAAGTCGAGCTCTGTGCGAGACCGTGTCTGTTCCAACCGGTCTTCCGCGTTTCCTCTTCCGCGAATTGTTGCGGCTCAGGAGGATAATCTCTATTTGAACGCATCGCGTTGCCTCTTCTCTTCTGACAAGAGAGAGAAAGAGAGAGAGAGAGTCTCTTTCTAGTTTGTCTCTCTTCAGCCCGATTCTTTGTCGAAAGAAGTCGACGGACGTCCGACCACCGTCGACTCGTTCCACTCGGAGCCTCGCAATCAAATCTTCGTTTAAATTTCAATTCAAACTCCCAGAAGTGTGTAAACTAATTACACATTAGTGGATTGAAGGTGGGGAGCCGCCTTTGCAAATTACAACGGAGGAAATCTCTAGCTTTAGAATCGCTAGTCTTGGTTTGTTATCACTACACTACGCGAAAGAAAAATTTTTGGAAAAATTCTATTTTAGAAATTGTTTCGAAAATGATTTCGAACAGCAGTAGAAGATTCTACGCACGAGAATTAGTCGAAAATGTGGAATACAATTTTTTTATAGGACATTTTATTCCCGAGATATTTAACTCCGAAAATTAGCCAAGCGCCACCCGCGTCTGACCATGACTGACCAATTCTACTTATTGCAGCAATGCGCCGTACTTAACATTAATTATCTCGCAAACAAAGTCCTTCGCGAAAAAATGTTATTCCACGTTTCCAATCAATTTTTTCACGTAGAATCAGAAAATATTTATTCGAAAATATTTTTTGTACTTTTCGCAACGATTCCATAGAAAAACCCCAGGAAAACTTGCAGCATAAAACTTTTAATGAATCCCAACGTTATAATGTAATTGTGAATTCGGTAGCGATAGCAATTTAATTATTGAACCGATGGAATACAAAATAAAAATTTCAACTATTTCCGTTTTTAATCATCCCGCTCGAAATTCGATATCTGCGTTCCCTAAAAGAAATACACCTGATTACACTCGATGGAAATTTCTCTGTGTTCATGGAAATTGAAACAAAAAATTAACAAACAGCGGCATATTCCGATGAGTTGCAAATCAGAAAAATTCGCGTAGAATCCGAATGCAATTATATTTTTTCCAGCGCGCACACGTCTTACTGATATTGCATTTCGCGTCGTATTACTACATATTGCATTTCGCGTCCCCGTCAGGCGCGATTCGCATAACAAATTCATAACAATGCATGCGCGTGGCATGTAACAGCGGCTCGGAAAAGTTACACGCGATTATGTAAATACACGCGCTGCTCCGCACCACATCCAGCGAATTTGTTGGAATACATTAACGTAACCGAAGCGTAAAAGCTTCGCTCCGCATTTCTATTAATATTTCCGGCGCGGCTGCTGGAGAAATTAACTCTGCTATGTTACGGCGTCACAACGTTACAATGTTACGATGTAACAATGTGCGCCGAGGAACACAAACTCGTTTAGAGAACTTTAACGAGTGGCTATTACATCGGTAGACTTGGAACTCGGTCACGATGTCGAGCGCGATTCCGGTCACGAAATTGGACTAGTGCTCAATTAACACGCGTATGCTGCGACGGTCACCCGTGACCGGCACTTGACAACTTCAACTTCTTCTTATATGCATTTATTTTGCGACGAATGTCAAACGTTATATTTCGACAGCTGATTTTGTGCATTTATGACAAAAATTAGTAGGTGTAACTTAACCCTTATGTCAATAATTTTATTTAATAATTTTAATTGTTTTTTAGTGGGTCCTTACACACTTTTAAAAAACAATTACGCAGGACTATCGGATAGTATCATACCTTATCTACCATGAGTTTTTGTGCATGTTCTTCTTTCTTATTGTACGTACATTCTTTTTTCGATTATGCTAACATTTATGATTATTGAATACATGCGATATTCAATGATGTTCTACTTTATAGTTTAAATGCATAATTTCTTATTCGTCAAATTAATATATAATGATTCAAGAACATAAAATCGACAATAATTTCGATTTCTATCTATAAAAATGTTAAAGAAGTTTTAATGAGGACAGTCAAATTTCAAATTTTCTAGTCTCAAATTTCAAATTTTCTAGTTTCAAATTACAAATTTTCGAGTTTCAAATTTCAAATTTTCTAGTCTCAAATTTCAAATTTTCTAGTCACAAATTTCAAATTTTCTAGTTTCAAATTTCAAATTTTCGAGTTTCGAATTTCAAATTTTCAAGTTTCAAATTTTCGGGTTTCAAATTTCAAATTTTCGAATTTCAAATTTCAAACTTTCAGTTTCTCAAGAAGTATGGCGACACTACTGTTGGATTACATATTTAGGAATTGCGGATACCGCAATGCTTGCCCACCGAATCGAGCTTCCTTCCACCTCGAAAGTCAGCAAAACGCTTCTACTCGAACGAATTTCAAAAATCGTCACTCGTCCGATCGGAAGTTCGTTAGCGGAGGATTAAATTAACAAGGTACCATCGAGGTACCATCTACATCGCGCAAGTTCGGATGTCGCGATGAAGTCGGATTAAAGAATGTTTCGAGCGAACAAACGAAAAAGGGAGACAGCTCGTCGGACACGGATAAACACCAGACTTCGTCTCCGTCGTTAAACAGATTAAAACTCGGTTGAACTAATTTCCAAGAGAGACAGAGAGGGAGAGAGTGAGAGAGAGAGAAAGAAGGAAAAGGATAGTAGGCACACTGCAAAATAACGCGATAAAGCAGCGTTGATAATTCCGTTTCCGGGATCGTGCCCTCGGGGACTTGTTCGAACTTGAGTCGACGTCCCTTTGAAGACTTTCCTGCTCTCCGTTTTCCTCGACCCGCCACGCGGAAACAAGTTTTTCGCGAAGACAACGGGCTTGGACAATTTTTAACTTCTGACGCGGAGAAAAAATATTTTTCCTCAATATATACGGGGTGAGTCATCTAACGCTTGAGCTTCAAATATTTTTATCGTTTCTAAAGATACGTTAAAATGTCTTATGGGCAAAGTTTAATGGTTCAACGGGGCTCACACGATGCCATAAAAATATTTGTTTTTATGTTATTCTTTTTTAGAGATCCCAAATCACCTGCATTTTCTAAACGGGACCACCCCCTTTTAAACATTATGTCTGTGATCTCGAATCACCGTGAGTAATTATAGTCACTGAATTCCTTCTGAAAGGAACTGTCATCGTGGGTGTTTTAAAAAGGGTGTGATCCCGTTTTAAAAAATGAAGATGACCTTGAGATTTCTAAAACAAACAATATCAAAAATAAATATTTTTATGTCATCGTGTGGACCTCACTGGGACCCATTCACCTTGTCCTTAAGACATTTGACGTATCTTTGAAAACAACAAATGTTAGGTGACTCACCCTGTATACGAGTCGGAATTTCCTAGACGAAGGTTCGCGATAAATAGAAATCTCCTTTTTTCTTCTAGAAAGCTTGCAACACAGAAGTGTCATACTTTTTTCTTTTTTTCGGAGGGTGCCAGCTTGCCAATTAAAGGAATCGCTAAATCTTTCCCCGGGACAAGATCCTATCGCCCCAGCAAGAAATACCGAGGCACATGCGGGAGGATCTTGTAGGAGATCCTTTCCTCGTGCTTCTCTACTCGAACATCTCGCTTTCTTGCTCCGAAACTCGTCAACGACGTCTAATCCCATCGCGGATATCCTTTCTTACCTGACGACGTCCTTTTCTTTTAATTCACGAGGCAATTCCGTTGCTCGAGCGAGCAGAATTATCGTCTGTTGAACGCCATACTCTCCTAGACCAGCCATTTTATTTTATTTTAACACTTTTCACTTCTCTTTCCGGTTCGAAGTTGAAACCGCACTGTCCCAACTCCTTTCCCTTCTTCAAGCTTGTAGGAGATGAGTTTAATAATTGTAATTCTCTCAGCCACACTGCATCGTACATACGCGGCGATCCTAACATCAAATCTCAGCGCTAACAACTCTCACATTCATTACACATTCCATCCAAAATTATTTATACCTTTATTTATACTCCTTTTGACCGCATTTTGACCTTAATATTTATAGTCGATATTTGAGAGAGTTGTACGTTGTACGCGAGAGTCGATGTGTTCGTCCGACGAGCGTAGCGAAGCGTCGTTCGACAATGCGAGACAAGGGCCGGACGTTTGACGAGGTTTTCCGAAGACCAGCGCTCGTCTCCTTCAAGTTTCAAATTTCCAAATACAAATTTTTAAGTTCCATATTTTCAAATTTCAAATTTCCAAATACAAATTTTCAAGTTTCAAATTTCAAATTTTCAAATCTCAAATTTCCAAGTTTCAAATTTTCAATTTTCAAATTTCTAATTTTCAAGTTTCAAATTTCAAATTTTCAAGTTTCAAATTTCAAATTTTCATGTTTCAAATTTCAAATTTTCAAGTTTCAAATTTCTAAGTTTCAAATTTCTAATTTTCAAGTTTCAAATTTCTAATTTTCAAGTTTCAAATGTAAAATTTTCAAATGTAAAATTTCAAAAATGATGCGCTACGGGTTCAGATAACATTTTCAACACATGTCACAATTCTGTGGGAGAGAATAAGAAAATGTTTTGGTGAACAAATAAGGTCCACCCTACGGACCAACCTGTAATTTCGAACGGTTCTAAAGCAGCAACAGCATCGTATTCGTACCGGTATTGTGGTGTCGCTCGGTCTACGAATTTTCGAGACTTGGAGTCGACTCTTTTGTGTGGATCCTTAGAGGATGGATGTCGAAAAATGAAATCGCTAGGACACCTCGGGTGTTTAGAACAATCTGGTTTATTTTTTGTCTACAACGCTTAAGGAAAACTGGTTTTTACTATTGGTGTAGGAAGTTTGTTGGCAATTGGCGGAATTTGGAATTGGTGGGGTAGGATGCCTACGTGACTAAATTGCTATAACGGACTTATGCTAAAGAATGGAAACATGTGTTTCGCAGCTTCGGTCGGTCGCCTAGTCCCTTTTATATGGCGGCTAGCAATTGCCGCGATTTTACTGCGACGACCCTGGTACGGTCAAATATGTCGATTCTCAAACTACCATTCGAAAGGCACTAATTGCCTGAAGACGGAACAGGAATCAACGAGAACAGTACCGAAATACAGAGAGAGGGTCGAAGTTAGACGATTCTCAGAGCTCAACAACCGTTCTCAATCGCTTTTCACTTTCCCGTTCGAGAGAATAACGTCGCGAAGAGCAGATTCCCGGGTAAAACGGTTGATCGAGCGTCGAATCTTCAGCGCCACTATCACCGGAACGGTTTCCCCGGAAGGAGCACACCCACGCGTCCAAGATTCCCAGGGATTTACATCCGAATCGCGAGCTCTCTGTCTCGGTATCTTTCACACACACACGATACTGACGCGGCCATGGTGAATCGCAGTCGTTACTGGAGCCGAAGTTTGCCAGTGCGATTTCCGCGTTGATCACGACCGAGACGAGATCTCTTATCTGCTCTCTCTATCTTAAAACGGTGGCTTGTATCGTGGTTGTCGTTGATGCGATTGCAGTCCCATTGGAGCAACAAAATTTCCCGGTAACTGGCCTGAGAATCGTTACGCGAATTCACAGTCCAAAATACAAAATAATATCAGCTTGATAATGAACAAAACTTCACCATCAGCTTTTAAGAGAACGATCAAGTACTTCTTCTCCTCGCGACGAACCGAATGCGATGCGATGGAAAAAATTATTGACCTTTTGACCTTGAAATTCAAGGCCAAAGTTATTTTCCCGCTCAGACCCAGCGAAATCGGTGTTCTCCGTCTATTTTCCAGAAAATGGAGTCTTATAAGGAGGAAGTGGGTAAAGGGGGGAAAAAAGAAGCAAATTCCGAAAGGGGACGAGAATATTCAACAGGATCGAAAGTTTGGCGAAACTCGGGTGAATCGGCATCCGCTCCTCCGATTTTGGCAAGAAGTCGCTCTATTACGTCGTCGGTGCTTTTGTTCGCCGGCCCGTTTTGCATTTCACGTTTCGCCCCGGCTTTTGTGCTGTGAAATCAGCCCCCCCCACGCTTATCCACCGCCGGTTTTCTCTTCCATCCACGCCTCCATTTTCCCCGTGCAGCTTCCTCATGGTCCGTGGGACACGCCTTATTCGCGCCGCTACGATAAACTCCGTTTCCCCTGAATTTTCAGCTCGACGAGTCGAGATAGGCGGTTTTCTTCGATCCTCCTGGGCTCAGATACGAGGAGACAGATGGACACGAAGGAAACGTTGCTCTCTCTGTCTCCCTCTCTCTCTCTCCAGAGACGAAATCGATCGATATCCTCCGGAGGAGTGTAAACGATAGCGGGACAACGGTCGGACAGCTTCGAGATTGATTGATCAAACGGATCCGCGACGTCTTCGTTAACCCGGCTACGCTTAAAAAAAAAAGCACTTAATAAGTTGTTTTGGGTCCATTTGGACCCATATCTATTTATTTAATGTTTAGCTAGAAAATGTTTTTAAATTTTTTATTTATCTGTTGTTATTTACGTAAATTACATACTAATTAAAAATTACATTCGTAAACGTAAATTACATACGTTATTAAATTAACTTATTCTTTTGTACAATAAATGCAAAGCGAGGCTCTGTGCTCTTTACAAATGAATTTTGAACAGTTGGTACAATATACATCGTATTTGTGATCTTTTTTATTGGTCTCACTGCAAAAAGTACACCGTCCTCTGACCCTTTTTTATGGTAGTGCAATATCTTCAGTTCTTGTTCGTCGCTTGTTATGGTCACGAATGTGGTGACCATAATAAAAACACGTATGGACCCCAAATGGACCCCTAACGCCATACGTGTAACAATTTCTATTACAAGTATTTCAAAAATGATTTTAAATATTTTTTTTAAGTGGAAGAAGGATTTTAATAAATTATTCTCCGCCAAGAAATTTCAGACTCATCGGCCATTCCGTTTGGAAGTTACAAGCGCGCAAAGAATGCTTCGGGTCTAAATGGACCCAATAAGCGTAGCCGGGTTTCCCGTCGTCGCATGTCGGCATTCCCGTCGCCAAATGACTCTTATTTTTATTCTGTCGACTCTAGAAGAGCCGTTGAAGCCGTAGAGAAGCTTGTTACTCAACGGAGAACATCCTCTGCTGAGAAACGTTCGAATCAGTTCTATTTACACAGGCTAAAAAATTTTTCCATGGGGCTCCAACATGTTTTTCATCGTGACAATCTCATAGAGGCCCTACCTACGATCTCGAATCTCTACAAAAAGAATTGCAAGCATGAGTAACAATTTTTCACGCTAAAAATTTTCATTGACCTTAAACGCTATAGCCGTTATACTACCGTTCAATCATGCAACCGTGGAAGGTGACGTGCACGTAAAAGTTTCACGACTGCACACGTTCGTAAAACTATTCAACTCCCAAAACTTCACTCTCTCTCTTTCTCTGTCTTCATTTTTCTCTGTTAATTCGTTTCCGGGGCAGAGTTATCTTTCGAGCCGATTTCATAGGAGAAGCTTCTCGGTAATAAGCGGTTAGGGGATGCTCGAAACGTTCCAGTGGTTCATCAACGGTCGCTCAACAAGCGCGGTATGAGCACTTGAGCGGAGTAGCTCCTTCGCTCGATGAAAAGAGTTCAGGGTACCTCCGGTTTTAGGACTACAATCGCTCTCTCAACCTTGTTTACGGGGATCTTGAATAAATTTGCCTGTACTAAGATCATTATAGAAGTAGACGCACCGATAGGATGCTGTTCCGACGATACCATGTTCGATAACATTCGCTGACCGAGTTTCCTCGAATCGGATTCCCATTCAACTTTACGAATCTCGAAACCCTGGTCTATTGTGCTTCGACGTTTCGTTTTAAGGCATCTGAAAAGAGTTTTCGAGCTCGCATATTATGCTGCGAGCCACAGGATGCATAGAAATAGCGGTTCGAACAGATGTAGTTAAACGGAATTGTTAAAAGAATCCTTGGGACAAACGTTGCCCGATAATACATTGTTGTTCAGAATTATTTTTTAATGCAACTTCTACTGGCATATTCGTGACGGTATTCCGGTTAAAACGCGTCCAAACACGGCACAATTCGGATCATGTTTACTCTCAATGAAGATTATGGCTGACTAGGAACCTAGGAGGTTCTGAGACGACAAGCAAGGATAGCGTGATAAAGTTGGTTAAGAGTGAAAACGAAGAAAGTAATTATAAAGGCTCCGCCGTATGACTATATTTTCTCACGGGCGGGTTTTATTTTTTTTTTTTGTTTTGTTTAATAATTTCGATTTTTCCTTACTTAGGCTTAGGATAGGTTTAGTTTAGTGATTAGGGAATAAAATAAAATAGGTTAAAATAAATATAGTTGTGCAGTCGTTAAAAATGGTGTAGGGTTAATTGTGTGAATGTGAGTGTGCTTCGTGTAGCGTGTAGTGTGACAGTATATGTGTTTGTTAGGTCATAGAATTCAGTTTTGAACGTATTTTAGGATATTACGACGTGCAGCAGGTAGATAGATTTAAGAAACTGTAGGGATTGAGTGATCTATCGGCTACGATAATTACTCCCACGTGTGATAGGGTTTGATAATATATTTTTTCGTACACTTCTCTCTTTCACTCCAAAACGCACTCTCGAAAATCACTCTCTCTCTCTCTCTCTCTCTCTAACGCTTAGCTCTCACTCGGCGCAAAAGCCCCGTCTCGCGGTTACGATTTCTTTTATAATCTAGTTCCACGCACACGTACACACACACACTCTCACACGCCGATTTCCGCGGTTATCGCACTCTGATTGCTTTCTCACTCGCACACTCATTCTCTCTCTCTCTCTCTTACACTCAGGTGTAGGTTGTTCACCTAGGCCCTAGGCTATTGACTGTTTGGGTTTTTTGGATCGCGCGGCCTACGACAGTGTCCTCACTCGGCATGGCTGTTGTAGGTCGCGCGCCCGGCACCCAAACAGTCTTTTTCTCCTTCCGCCGTGTGAAGGCTAGGCCGTTGGAAATGCCTTCAACGATCTCGGCCTCCACAAAACTTAGTCTTATAATAGAGTATAGGTACCAGCTTTGTAGGAAATTTAGAGGACGAGGAAGAGAGTTAGGAGGTTTGAAGTTATTATAAAACTTGTAAAAGAAACATCGAACTATTATTTAGGACTAAAATCAGTGCCGAAAGCTTAAGATTAAATAAAATAAAGCACTCCGAAGAAACGACATTTCGTGTGAAACGGTCCTCGCGCGTGGGCTGTTTAATATGAAGTGCCGCTCGTCGGCCTTTTTTTTAATTAAAATCTGTGAACGATTTCTGCGTGAGAATATAGGTAATATTAGAATTAAAATAAAATTGTGTGAAATTCCGTTAAAAAAAAAGGAACCTAGGAGGTTCTACTGTTTCGTGGATTGCACAAGTGAATATCGTCTGAATATTTCGTATATATCGTCGACTATTTGGACTCGTTTTAATCAGAAAAACGCCAAGAACATGTTGCTAGAGAATATATTGACTTACAACAACTAGCAAAAGATTACTAAACTTACGGTTTAATACGATAAATGCAGGAATTAATCATATTTTTGATACGATGTCAGGAAATATTCCGAGGCACAGGAAAATGGGAAAACCGTATCAATTCTGCAACGTGTTGCAAATATATATGGAGAAGCTTGAAATTGGTAAAACACACTCGCCCCCGATGTGCTCGTGTTTCGGGATAAACATCATCTGTCTGGAGATTCGATAGATTCGACGGAATCGAACGGTGAGCCAACCCTTTTCCGATTTCCCAGCATTCAACCTGTCGGTGACTTTCCCAGGCAATCTCGACACGTCCCTTGCCAGCTGGATCAGCCCTGATCCATGCTATGTGACAGAGGATCGTGGGAAGCTTTGTTCGTTGTCAAGATCAGACAGAATGAAAAGCCTCAGCGGCGAACAAAACAGTTGAAAAGCGCAATATGAAAAGCAAAACAGGTCGTACAGGTCTGATACGCGAAATAAAATAATCATTAGACGCCGGATTTTATGCATCTATGGCAAAAATGGTTTAATTTCAAGCATCAAACAAATTAGAAGAATTTAACTATACTTATATTATTTTCAACTCCTGGTTGTTGGAATTCGGGTGGAAAATGTTTATTGTGCATAAAGATCCGCTGTCTAATAATCATTGAAAAAATTCCCTCACATTCTTCAAATCCCATTAATTATCGTATTTCATCATTTCGAAAATCATATTAACGCTAAACCTACCGAGCACTAAAAGCGAATTAAAATGTTTTAGCTTATGAAAATGACAAGGCTCCGTTCATTTAGATTTCATACAATTTTCATTTTCATAAAACCGGTCATTTGACCGGCAGTGGTAGGTTTAGTGTCAAAGATTCTGTTAAAAATTCTACTGAAAATTGTAATAAAAAAGTTTTTTCGGACATGTTCGCAAGCTATAGTACGAATGTTTGCCGTGGTACAGGGATTTCGGTGTAGCCCATTTGCAACGGTCTGCGATATCCTCCTGGAAGGGGAATCGGGTCGAATATATCCGAAAAGTAGCAAAGTTGGCGACGCATTTGCATTCCCAGGCGGTGTCGAGCTGATTTATTGCTCGCAGCAAAAACCGTCGCAGCAGACGGCGACTCGGGGAGACAGAGCGGTTCGCAGCGGCAAAAAGCCTTTGGAAGTTCATCGACACAGACCAGGAGTTCGGGTTTTTGTTGTAGACGAGAGCCTCCGAATTCTGCGATCGTTGGCAAGTCGTTGCGGTTCCCATGATTAGAAAGTTGTGGCACATTGCGACCACTCATCCTTCGATTTAAAGCTTCCCGCCGAGTTTGCCGAATTAATTTCGCTTGTTCGATTCGGTTCGATCGTGCTCCGAATTTTATTAGCTCGATGTTTACCCTGGGCTCGATGTTTTTACAAGAAACGTACGAAGTATTAAAAGGGAATGGTGCATATTCCTTTCTAAAAATGTCCTAAAAATAATTTTTTATCAAGTAGTCGATAAGATTATTTGAAATTAGCAACCATCAAGGGACTGTCTTGTCAAGTACTAAACAAAACATTCAAAATGATAAGTGAACGTTTATGCGATTTGCAATTTTTCTAGAGGAATATTAAGAAGAGGGGACCAAATAGAATATTATTTTCAGTGGTAGTAGCCTTTAAATTAATCAAAATCGTACTATTATATTCGTCGAATGTTGTATTCTAGCATTTTTTGAAAATTTTCAGAAGCCATAAATGCAAAGAGATTCGCAATCTAATGGTAAGGAATTATCGGGTGCAAGATTAAAAGAAAATGCGGGGTGCAAAGTGTCAAGGGTTGACTCGTTACACACAAATGGTGGACCTTGGCCAAAAAATTTTGTTAATTTCAGAAAATTTTAAATTTGAATATTTGAAAATTTGAAAATTTGAAAATTTGAATGTTTGAAAATTTGAAATTTGAAATTTGAAACTTGAAAATTTGAAATTTGAAAATTTGAAAGTTTGAAAATTTGAAATATGAAAATCGAAATTTGAAAATTTTGTGTTTCTTGTGATTAAAAAACTAATTTTCAAATTTGATGCGCGTCGGATTCCCACGATTCAATCGGGCCAGGTGTTTCCAGATCATTGTCTCAAGCTTGTCGCTATTCGTGGGGGGGGGGGGTGAGACTGGAGAACCTTGCAAAATAATTTTCGTCAAGCTTAGCTAAGGTCCATTCTAGTACAAAGTGCTACCGTGCGATTCTCGGTATCTCGATTTTCATACGCTCTAAATACGCTCCCAAAAAAGAATTACAAGCTCGCTGGAGACGAATCCTCTGAAAATATACGAACCTAACGAAAATATTTTCTTGTATTTCAGGCACTAGTTCCTGGCGGGAGCAGTTCACGGAGGCGTTGACCGTGAGCGGCGGCGACGAGGAGGAGGGCGAGGGTGCAGGTGAGGCACCAGCCCCATCCACCATGGACTATCTCATGCACTCCGTCACGATATTCTGGAAGGTGTTGTTCGCCTTTGTCCCGCCGACGGGTAAGTCGATGCAATCCAACCTAACCTTCTCTAACTTTCTCTCTCTCTCTCTTTCTCCTCTCGTCTCCATCCAACGCGATGCCACTCTTACCGAAACGAATAGACTCTTTCCACGACTCGAGACAGGACACACACACAGACTGTGCAGAGGGATGGCGGAGGTTCCATATGCTCCGCCTGGCTCTGGCATGCGTGAGTTATGTTTGTTCACGCTCGCTGGATGGCTGACATTTATTCCCCGGGAAAGCTTGCAGCCACGGAAATATCTCGCTCCGTCCCGAGCCTCTAATCGAATTTTTGGGAACGCGACAAAAAGAACGAACCCCTGTTCTTTTTTTTTTTGTTTTGTTTTTTTTGTTCATGACGATTTATCTTTTCGAAACCCATCGTTCATGCCCGCTATTTATAGTTCCCTGCAATTGCATTTTGAGAGATACTCCGGGCTTCTGGGATATGTTTTTCGCATTCATTGCGATGCATGTTTTGGACCGGAATCCTGGGAGATTATGATCGATGATGTTGGACGAAATCTATCGGGGAATTTGGTGATTTTGATTGGAGAATTTAATTGTGGGTATTTAGAAAATTGTATTATTTTGTAGGAATTTCATATTTTCTGTTTTGCAAATAATCGGCACTGCTGGAAATGTTTCTTCGAGAAACAGATTTACAGATTAATATTTTAAACACGGAATAGGGTTGGTTCGAGCGTGATAAAATTTTATTCGAACGTAAAAAAAGCGATTGGAGATTTCGCGATCTCCTTCGACTCGTGAGAAGATCGTGGGAGATTCAATGGAAGTTGGCGAAACAGATCGGAATTAGGCGTGCACGGCGGGATGGTGGAAAGTAGGGGCACGGCTCGAGAGACGAATTTCGAGGACGAACACCGGTGGAATGGTGAGAGGTATCCTCGATATCCATCCCCCGGGAGAGTCCTTTTCGTGATAAAATTCCTCGAGACTCGTCGGGGCTCTTGGGGGCCACCCCCGGCCCCGCAGTGCCCCGCACACGTCCCGGTAACTCGCTACCTGTCCGCAGTAAAACCCGCGGGAACCTCCTTTCCGTGAAAGGAATGTCTGCTTACGGTACTTACCCCTCGCTCTGCAGATTCTTACGCGAGACAATGAAAGATCGCGCGCGAAACTCGCCCCCACAGACTATCTACAGGGTGTCTGTTGCGGATCCAACCCCCTGAAACATTCAGGCAACTGTTGGTGATTTGATTATATTTTTATGAAACTGTATACTGTTATGTGCGCGGTGTTTTTCTGTGTAAAATGATACCAAACACGATGCAGTTCGGATTTTATTGACTCGTTTATCGGCAATTTCATTAATATTTTTTATAGAAATGTTATCAATAAAAATATATTACATACAAAAACATATTTGTGTGTTTACAATATGATGTAGTAGAATCTCCATTATCCGAACTAATGTATACACTATATGATTTATTATACAATTCAGTAAAAAGGTTGTCCAGAACCAAAATTGTTTGTTTTCAACGAGACACCCTGTATATCTAGCATTCCACTGCCGATGATGTTTCTACAGAGATGGCGCACTGATGGACCGATGATAACGGTCCGGACGAAATTGTACTTAACGCGACGTCTCACTTTTCACGTCTCGTTCTTTATATCCGTCTTCTATTTTCATTTATACTTGCCTTCTTAAATTCTGATCTCGATGCATTTTCATAATATACGAATTTAAAAATTGTCACATAAAATACTTGACACTGTCCTTACAGTATACCAGTGGTCTTCAAACTTCGTCAATTTAAGGAACCCTTATGAGTATAAAATTATTTCGCAGAACCTGGGATCATAAGCAATAGAATATTCAACAATCTAGATAGTTCATATAAAGAAAAAACCTTTTAATATTCTTTTATTATATTATAATAAAAGTTAAAAAAGTATTATATAGTTCCGTGAAACACAGTTTGAATAACACTGCAGCATACAAATAACATGGTTGAATATTGTATGGATATTTAAGATTATTAAAAGAAGTAATATTTAAAATCTGATTCCTGTAAGTGGCTGTGTACTTGACTTTATCATGCGATTTACAGACTCCAGGTATTTATGGAAAATAAATATTTTCTTTTCAGAAGTCAAATAGAGGCTTATTGATCATTTTTTCAGCCTAAGGAGTAGCTGGAGGGTTTTACGGACGGCTCTAAATTCTGGGTCAATGTAGACCCAACATTTGCGAGCTTTTTTTTTTTATTATAGAAAATCTGATATGAGATTTATTTCAACATGGTAGAAAATACAATACAATACAAAAATTACAAACTGATGAGAATAGAAAACAGAATAGGAAATTGAAAGTACAAAAACAATATAATGAAAATATGATAACAAAAATAGTATAGACCAATCACTTATACACTAAGGGCGCAGCTTATTTGCGAGCTTAAAGCGTCGCCATTCGATCGGCAAAAATCAGTACGGTGTATGTACACCGGCAGAGTGCATTTTCCCCGTTCCACAGAAGTACTCGGTCGTCAAAGCGTGCCGATTCAGTCAGCCAGAATTCATTTCGCGAATGTCTCTATATTTTCCGGGCGATGGGGTCTGATTCGCGTCGACAGGAACGCTTGGCTGCATTCGCTTCTCTTAGGAACGGTAAACAGCCATTTTCTTCCGGCTTTTCGATATCGGACCCTCGTAAACATCTTACAGGCGGTATCGTTTCTTTTTCTTTTGACACAGTGAACTTCCGCGAAAGCTCGGTAAACTATCGGAAACTGTACAACTCCAAACCAAACTCCACAGTAGGCGCGTTGGGTACAGTAACTGTGAAGAATCCGTAAAACATAATTGCATTTCTCGAGTACTGTACTAGATATTTAAACGAATCAAAAAGTGAACAATAGCCTCACGTTTGCTCTATATTGGTGAATATTTTCAAAATTTTAGATCACTTGGAAAATAGAGAAATAACTTTTCGAAGACGACATCTGTGGTATTCATTTCCAAATCAACCTCTAACTTCGGAAACGGGTTTTCCCACCGCTAGACAAGATATTCGAACGAGCCAAAAAGCGAACAATAGCTGCACACTTCCTTTATCTACTTCTATTTTTCCGAAATTTTCGCTCGCTCGTTAGTAGCCGAGAAAAAATATTTTCCCTGAACCGACGCTTCTTCGAAATATTATCTTTGCCTGGGAAAGGAGGAAGATCCGCCGACAGGACACTCGATAATTATAAAACCAACTTGACGAGCAGCCCGATGGGACAGCGATGAACTATTCACAGCGTTTCCTGGCGTAAGTTTAAAAACAAACAAAAAGAAGAATGAAAACAAAGGAACGCGGTGCGAACGGAGTGGAATGAGTAATTAATTGGGGAAGCGCGGCCGGTTCGCATGCGAAAACGAAACTCAATCGACCTGTCGATCAATTTTTCATCCCGGCTTCTAATCAATTTTCCGGTCGATTCTTTTTTTTCTGTACGCGGCGCGACGGAGAAATGTTTTTCGCGCGAAGCTTTTTAAATCGCCATCCCGTTGACGACTCGCGTAAAACGGGGGGTGGAATAACGACGAGATAGATGGGGCCTAGCACGGGGTTCCGCGGGGGTTGGAGGGGGCGGCAGAAGGGATGTTTTACATCTTCCGATGCGGAGGGACGAACGGCCGGCCGTAAAATTAACGTCCCGGCCTCGGTAATTCCGACGGTAAAGGCCACCCCTAAACAGAGAGAGAGCAGAAAAATTTCTCTTACACGACAAGCTTGCTGGATGCACGCTCGGGGACACCTTACCCCAGGAATCCCGGCGAAACCTTCCAGCACGGAGATACTGATCTGATGGGGGTCGTTGTAACGGGTGTAAAAGAATTAATGATCATGGCCACGAGGGCGAATGGACTGCGCTGATGCTGGGGGGTGCACTGTAAAGACTGTTTGCGAGAAATTGTTTGGTCGATTAAAAAGTTACCGTCAGGCGGCTGGGGGAATTATATTGTATTGTTCGGGAAGGTTTGTAGAATTTTTTTCTGCAAGGTGCATGCGTGTATGTTTCATCGTTGGGGAGAAATTAATTTTTAAAGTCGAAAGTTGTTTTTGAAGGAGCGGGAAAAAAATTAATGATTGGAAAGATTATTTGCTAGGGTGAATCTGCATATCTCGACTAAGGGATGATTCTTGAAAGAAAGTATTTGTTGAAAATCAATATTGTACTCCTGCATCAATATTCTTCATTTGGTGAAGGGACGATATAAATTGTAAACGTTTAATTATATTGGAAATACAAATATCATTTCGTTGAGAAGGATCTGTAATACTCTTTCCTGTAACAAACATTTATGTAGCTTTTGCAGTTCAACGTGAATTGATTTTTTAAATTGAATGTTTGATGTTTTAACAAAGGATGAAAAAGAACTCATCATCAGATAAAATGATTATAAGATCGTCTTCATAAAATTGTTTATGGAAATGAAAATTAATATTACACTTTTTTCATCGTTAACGCGATTTACTCACCAAAGCAAGGATATAAATTGACAAGGAAAGATGTACAACGCTGTAAACATTTAATCAAATTGACAATATAAATATCATGCTAGCAAGGAGACTTTACAGAATCGCTTTATGCAAGAAGCATTTTTATAACTTTTATAGTCCGACCGCAATAAATTGTCGTGCTCGAAAGTTTAAAAACTTTCCTTCGATACACACACATACACACACAGTTAAAATATTAACAGTATCGCGTGAAGTGCAGAAGAATTATTGTTATGGCACCAAAGGACATTCATTACATAAATTTTGCATAAAATTGTTTCTATCATGTTAATTACATTTATATGTTTATTTGAAATCTCGCAATGAAAAAACTGGAACTTGCTTTATTATTATCGAAAGATCGGAATAAAAATCCTGTGAAATGTAATAAATATTGCGCAAGCTTCGGAGGACCATTCTCGACCCATAAATCCTGCAACTTTTGCGTCACCGGTACCGTGGATCAATTAAATAATTCTCGAGATTAAAACTGCCGAGGGGTCGAATGAAACTTTTTCCAATATTCTCAAGGAGTCTATTGCTCTATTTCTGCGAGAGTCCTCGTGAAAAATGTACATCATTATTATTTTTATTTGTCTTCGTTGCAGAAACGGTATGCGTATGGATTTAAAGATTTTAAAAAACATGACACAATTAAAAGCTATTTAGAAAATAATGAAATTTAAAAGAGGACATTTTTGCATTCATCTTGAGAAATATTTATATTATGAGAAATATTATTTTCATAATTCACTATTCTTAATTTTGATTGGTATTCTAAAAGCTTTTCCGTCAAACTTCATGTACTCGTTTTTGCGATAAATGCATAAACGAGTCAAATTTTGAAAAAATGAAACACGAAGAAAAAAATTAAGGGACGCGCACTAATGGGCCGGTAATTAGCGAGGGAAGCAGACATATATGATTAGCGAAAACAATTTACCCGCAGTGAGGTCCATCGGGGTTAATTTAATCCAGAAACAAAACATTCGTTTCCAATAATAACCTATGTTACAGAAATACATAAATTAATTCAATACCGCCGGTTCATACAGAATCGAGTTACAAACAAGCTTTTCCCCCTAATTGAACGTCCGCTCTCGTCCAATTTAATCCCCGAAATATTGGGTTTCTGCAGAACAATACTATCAAAACATTCTGCATTTTTTAACAAGAACCCTTAGGAAATTCACATCGAATTTGTTTACAAAATAACTTGCATTTATATTCGCAGTTATCAGTAGATCGTTATGGAAATACCCATTTTCACAAATTTATTAAAAACGAAAATGAAGAACAAAATTTCTCCTGTTGATTGAACAATTTTTTCTGATAAAAATGACATTTAAAGTAATTTATCGAGCGACGAGGATCGAAGATCGCGATAAATCGCAATGATAGTGCAGATTCGACTTCGAGATAAGGACTCCATCGAAATCTAGTGGTTTCAAGGTATAAAATGGTTTTTTCTCCATCCCCCCGGATTATACGGATTCGAAGAAGGGGTAGGTTTTCGATCGAGAATCTATCGCGCCGAGGTCGACAGCCACTCGATGAAAGAGCGAGCAGAGTGAAGTGTGTTCCCGACTCGCCCTCGAGGAGATAATTTGCGCGCGAACTTACGCGTCCGGCCACGCACCCACGCGCATCAAATTTCCTGTTTATTTCCTGTGGGAGCGGTCTTTGCTGACAGGGATCGCTTAGACCTTGATTTACGAATACTTCTCAACACGCAATTACAGGCCTGAGACTTGTAAAACATCTTGAAACTATCGCAAATTATCTATTATATAGGCATGCTAGCTGCGGCAACTAGGATCTGTAAAATTGTTGTTCCTCGAGTTCTTTACAGGGTGTATAAAAAGTAATGATCATCATCCTTTAAAATTGCAAATTTCAAATTTCAATTTTTCAAATTTTTAATTTTAAATTTCAAATTTTCAAATTTTTAATTTTTAATTTCAAATTTTCAAATTTTTAATATTAAATTTCAAATTTTCAAATTTTTAATTTTAAATTTCAAATTTTCAAATTTTAAATTTTAAATTTTCAAATTTTTAATTTCAAATCTGATGCGCGTCGGGTTCTCACGATCCAATCATTCCGAAATTTTTTCAAGATCATTTTCTCAACACTTGTCACAATCCGGGGGGAGGGGGGGAGTGAGACAAAAATTTTTTTGGTCAAAAACTAAGATCTACCCTAGTGTAGATTCACAGTTAGGATGAAAGACCATTACCTTCTATAGACCCTGTACAAGACATTCCAGCGATTTAAAAAAGCGAATAATAGCTAAATGTTTGCTGTATATTCGTGAATTTTTTCGTATTCTTCTATCAGTTGCGAAATGTGGAAAGAGAAAATGAACAGACAGATATTAATTATAAAAAACAACTCTTTCCAGGGGTACCTCTGTCCCAGTTACTTTTCCCGTGAACATAGGACGCAGTGATTGATAGCCGCAACGTGATCTATCACGTTAATCACGAGGTACAGTTACTGTATCATTTTTCCCCGGCGAGTCATCGGTCGGGCGAGTGCGGAGGCGGATCTCCTCGCCTCCAATATGGAGCGACCTTGCCCGGTGTACGTCTTCATCCCCCATCTGATTTATCGTTTCAATCGGAGCGTGGTACTTTTTTTTCGGAAGGGATATCGAGCGGTCTATTAACGCTGTCCCAAGCAGCATCTATTCATTTGAGTCTGGACTGTGCCGTGTATTAGGTCCCTGGGAAAATTATGTGCGCCCTTAACCTCTCGGTCATGAATCTCGATTCTCAAAGCAGGTGACAAACATTTCCAATCTATCCACTATACTTCAGTTTTTTTATTCGTTTCTTTTTAGTTCGTTGTGTAGGATTTTAGGAAAAATGAGGGGAATCGCCGCGCCAGCGGGAATCGAACCCGGGCCTTTCTGCTGGTTGCCGATCGTCTAAAGGTCCATTTATACTATCAGCACAGACACGTTCCGTATCCGTATCGGCACCGTTCCGTTTCAGACAGTAGTGTTTATACTATCCGCACAGACACGTTCCGTATCCGTATCGGCACCGTTCCGACTCGGACAGTAGTATTTCTACTATCCGCAAAGACACGTTTCGTTCAAATTTTAATACCTTGTAGTCTTTAGTGACCTATGAACGAATCTCGAAGGATTTTGACGGCTACACCGTCAATACTGGTTTTAATTCAACCCTCGCATCAGCCACCTTTTTTCCGAGTATTATCTTAGGCTGCACTGTACCTTGCGTAAACAGAAATTTTTGCCTTTTTCTCATGTAATCCTATAGATTTTGGCGAGAAAATGCAAAAGTCCAAGTTTTAATCTTAGGATCTACAAACATTTGACTCATGATTTTCAGCCTAGTCTGAACAGAGTCAGAACGCATGCATACTACTATTCGCACCGGCACCAACCGCTGAAGTATTCTTTGCGAGAATGTTGGACGGTCAGACCGGTGCCGATACGTGCCGGTGCCGTTCCGATACGGATAGTATAAACACTTGCACCTAAATGCATTGAAGAATATTTGTCTGATCGGATACGGAACGTGTCTGTGCTGATAGTATAAATGGACCTTAACGCGCTCACCCACGGAACCCTCCCATTATTCCCAATCTCCGTACGGTATTTTGTTGGCCTGGGGGCTCCTAATCCCACAGTTGTTTGACTAAAAATATTGTAGAATGTAGAAAAACGACATGCGTATCCGCTGCATTTCCGAACTCGATTTTCTCTAAAACGAAGTCTCAAATGAAAAAATTTTTCCGTTAGCCGGGCTCAAAAAAAAATAATGTCGAACCACACGCGAGCCGAGTCGCCAAGCGAAGCGAATGAGAAAACAGTCAACGGAATAAAAGTCGAAAACGTTCAACTATAAACAAATATTAACGAATTTTAAACAAAATAGTTTTACCCAAAAAGAATGCTTATAATTATTGGTCTGGGTTAGGCTATAATTGGTTAGGTTATAATTATATATGCTTATTATTATTGGTCTGGGTTAATATTAATGAATTGTAAACAAAATAATTTTACCCAAAAAGTATTATAATTATTGGCAGACCTAACCCAGAACCTTATGGTTGTAAAAAATTTGGCGGAATTCTACATTATTTTTTTTTTCGCCCGGCTAACAGAAAAGTACCGAAAAAATGTTATTTTATATTTTCAACTTATTTTTTGACATAGCGTCTATCCGGTTCTACCGCCAGTTACATGACACCCGGTGCAAAAAAAAATTTGGCATAAAATGTGTTCGCTGTTTAGCGAATCGAAACTGTCAAAACCAACGAAGGAGCGCTCTCCTCCGTGAAGAATCCCAATATTTCCCGGCACGCCGGCTTCCCAGTCTCGTCCGCGCTGTTTCCCCGCAGATTTCCACGCGACGAGTTCCCCCCCGAGTCGAAAACGCTTATCCGAGCAAAGATCCTCGACATCTCGATCGATAAATGGCTCTCGAGGCGTCGAGGACCGTCCTCGCGGCACCGTTCCGCTGAAAAGGAACTTTATTCGGGCAATTTTCCCGCGGAACCCGGCGAGAAAAGCGCACGGAAAAGCGCCGCGGAGATAAGACAGTCAACGGCGTGGAAGTTCCGGTAGAAAAAGCTGCAGAAACGAGAATTATAGACTGCAAAAGGTGGACGAGACCCGCTCGAGAACCAGATAAAGAGTGCGGGGCCGAAGTGCGCGGCGCGAATTATGCGAATGGCGTTGAGAATTTGCATTCGGTGAAAGTTCGCGCGATGCGCGAAAATAGAAAATTAATTCAACGATCTATACGATCTGAGAATTAATTAAATGATGAAACAATTGTTTATCTCGACAAGCCATTTTGTGATAAAGAAAATTGTTGGACAAGTTAAAAGAGTGGCGATGCGACTGATAATCATTCTTAACGCATGAGTAATTCTAAAAAAAAAAACAAGGAATACAACAGTCAGATTCAACGATCCAAAAAGTTCGGAGAGCAGTTCCGTTTTGCAATTAATTAGATTGAATTCGCACAGATACGAATCTCGTCCCAGCTTTCGGCCATTTGCTTCTTTTTTCGGGGAACAATGAAATTCTAATTTCCATCGGCGAATAGCAAACTACAAATGCCCATTTGGCTCTGGAATGCTTCCGCGACGCTGCTGGGGAATAATTCGCGATGCAAATATCTTTAGCGAACGTGTACACTGGTAATTATGATCGGAGGAGACGGTGGAATTAAAATGGAGCCGGTGATTATTGAAATTAATTGCACGGCTGGCACATTTTTGTCCAACTCGGTGTGCAGGGACGGTCGCAAATGAAAATGCGAACGCGCAGTTTCGTTCCGCTGGAAACACGATTTTATGTTGATGAAACAATGAATTTAAGATGCCCAAAGATTATTCGTCGAAAATATTTTAATTGAATCTGTTCGGTGCAGTTTATATTTATATTCACGTTCTTCTAATGTTCATACGATCATTTACAGGCAATCGAAATGCATTTTAATATTCATCCTGTAAATAGCTAGCGAATTTGTTAGTTTTTCTGTCAAAAAAAAAAGAAAAAAATAGCCGATCCGCGAATAATAAAAAATTCAAATTCGCTTTTATATTTCAATTTTCGTTTCCAATGGTCGCGTCGATTCCATCGACACGCGAACCTTCCGGTGCACATTTTTACAGCTCGTGCACAAATCAATATGCACAATTATCCAATCATTGCTCGGTGGACCCGGTTCCGCATTTCCCAACCGGAACATGCAAAGCGAATTTTAAACTGACGCTGTAAACCGTGCCCGATCATCGGACACAAAGCTTAAAACTACTGCCCATACTCCATCCACGAAAATAAACCGGGCAAACAGGTTGCATTATTAAATCTAAGCGCGCGTTGTTCGTTCCCCCTTTTTACACCGGCGTTGTACATATTCCTTTTATATTTTATACCTCCTACACATTTTTTAGCTTTTGCGTTCATTACCCTTTTTATGCACGCTTTCACCCTTCATTCCGTTATTTCAATTTCTCTCCGCTTTACGTTCTTCGTAAACATCATGCGTTTTACTTTACTTTCGCATTTTTACAGTTTACGCTCCTCTTCCAGCCGACTCGAACATTTCCGATCAGACTTTCAGTTCGCCGCTTAAATTTTTCTATTTACTGTCCTGCATACTTATTAACTCGAATTTCTACCGATTACCTCGGATAATATTATTTTGCAGAACAATAAGTTGTTAAATAACAATAAGACAATGCCGAACGTAGGAAAGGACAGCGACATTTGCTACACTTGACGAAAATTATTTTGCAAGGTTCTTTCAGTCTCACCCCACTGCCCCCCAGAATTGTGACAAATATTGAGAAAATGGAAAAATTCTGAAAAAATTTGGGTAAGATTTCGTGGGAATCTGACGCAAATCAAATTTCAGATTTTAAATTTCAAATTTTCAAATATTCAAATTTTCAAATTTTCAAATATTCAAATATTCAAATTTTCAAATTTTCAGTTTCAAATATTCAAATTTTCAAATTTCGAATTTCGAATTTGAAGCTGATTGGATCATGGGAACCCGAGGCGCATCAAATTTGAAATTTGATAATTTGAAACATTTCAAAGGTAAGTAGGCGAAGATACTTAGACCGTGAAGCTCCGAGGGAGCTAGATCGCGACTTTACTGTTTACCAAATACAAGATTGAAACATTGAAATAATTAAAAACTAGAGTTGCATTATTCTCGTTTGATTGTAATTACTGAGAAAAGAAATGCATGTCTATACCGGGTGATTCACGAGAAAAAGGATACTCAAACAGTTCCGTTAGGCTTGAAGATACAACAGAATGTTACAGAGAAAAGTTGTATTGTTAAAGAAGGCGAATATGATGATACAAAAAAATCGTCTGACTGTTCTCGTTCTCAAGGTCTTTTTGAAGGTCATCGATGATTTTTAAACGTTTTAACCATATATTTTTCACTTCGCAGAGTCGTAGCTGATGTCAAGACGAGTTCAATGATACACTATATTTCCATAAAAACACTCATGAGGAACGACTATTTAAATAAATAAGTTCCAACGTATTCGAACATTGGGGTCGATCATGTCTGGAGGCTAGAAACTCGCGCACAGAGTTAACGAAAAATCGGATCTGAGAGGAAAAACCGCGAGATCCAAGCCCCTATGAATCGCTGGACACGGGTTAGCTCACGGTTGATGGTAGGCCATCAGAAAAACAAAGATCGCATGGTCGAGGTTCGAGAGCGTGAACGATCGGCTGGATCCCCCAGCAGAGCCATTCGCAGCCAGGAAATTCGCAGCGTTCCGGCGGACGATAAGTAGTAATAATCCGTAGAGTAGGTCCATCGTATCTTCCTATTACGATCCAGTATACAGCAATAGCTCTCGACCGGTATTAGAGAGCCTAACCCGGCGAAATGAAATTTCCGCAGGTAATTTCCGCGCGGGCCGCAATCCCAGCAGCCGGAGCCGCGCCGCGCCACGCCGCGCCACGCCGGGTGGTACGCGATCGATCGCCATTTTCCCGAGAAGCCGACGCTCATTTTTGCACAAGTCCTGCCCGGGCAATTACACTTTTAATTGAGAAATATATCCGAACGATTACGCCCCCCCTCCGCCCCGGCAGCCACGGTTTATTCAACGAATTGTGCGCTCGCCCATCGATCAGCTGTCTACTATTCATTACCTCTTTTACATCGTTGTAATGTTCTACGGCTAGTGGAAGAGCAGAGTCAATCTGCTGTAATATGCTCAGCCCCGAATTAATTACCTTCGGTGCTGATACTTTTGGAAAACAGGACCTTGATGCGGGACGATGGTGTGGACGTGGTATACTCTCTTATGGTTGAATTGGAATACTGTTTTTAAATAGTAACATTAAACCTACCACTGCCTGTCAAACGACCGGTTTTATGTTCTTCGCTTTACAATTGTTGAAATTATATTATGGTCACTCGTGTGGAAATTGATTTGATAAATCTTTTCATCCAAGCACACATTGAAATAAAAATTGCACAAAATCTAAATAAATAGAGCCTTGTCATTTTTCTCAGCTGAATATTTTAATCGCTTTTCGTGCTCGGTAGGTTTAATATTAAAATAAGATATTGATAAAGAAAAAATGATCAATTAAAAATAATAATATTGTGAATTTTTTTATGATGTTAAGGATTTTTAGGAAAATTGATTGTGAGAGTGTGTAGTATACGGAAAACTAGGAGGTGTCATTGGTTTGATAATTTTTCATTTGTTTACGAGACACGGAGCGTAGTAACTCAAAAATTTTCATCTTACAATTTCGACCATCTTCTACGTCTGGTTATTAATTTAATGACCAAAAATGAAGAAGCTACTACCACCTGCGAAGTTCCTTTCCTCCCTGAAAATCAAAACTACATGATACAGAGCGTAGTAACTCAAAAATTTTCATCTTACAATTTTTACCATCTTCTACGTCTGGTTATTAATTTAATGACAAAAAATGAAGAAGCTACTACCACCTGAAGTTACTGTTCTCCTTGAAAGTCAAAACTACATGATACAGAGCATAGTAACTCAAAAATTTTCATCTTACAATTTTGACCAGCTTCTACGTCTGGTGATTAATTTAATGACAAAAAAATGAAGAAGCTACTACCACCTGAAGTTACTGTTTCCTTGAAAGTCAAAACTACATGATACAGAGCGTAGTAACTCAAAAATTTTCATCTGACAATTTTGACCAGCTTCCGCTTCTAGTTATTAATTTAATGACAAAAAATGAAGAAGCTACTACCACCTGAAGTTACTGTTCTCCCTGAAAGTCAGAACTATCAGAGTTGAACGTCCGCCGCGGACTTATCGAATATTTAATGCCGTCGGACTCCGCATCGATATTCTTCACTGAAATATGCAAAGAGGTAGGAACCGCTTAATAACCGTGGATCGAAGGGCATGGCGGCTCGAGTGAAGCTCGAGCCAGGAAAAGCGAGAACGAGAGGACGATATCTCGGAGAAGCTTGGCCCGTGAACCGGAAACGACGACGCCCGAGGCCCGAGGCCCGGAGGAATCGCGGGACCGGTGCGGTGTGCGCCACGTGAAACGGTGCGCGCGTGTCCGCCGCCGTCGCTGCTGCTGTAACTTGAATAATAAGACCAATGTCGCCTTTGATGTGCGGCGGCGGAACGTTTGCGGCGGAGCACTTTAGAGAATGATCAAATAAGAATGCCAGCGCGGGAGCGCGGAGCACACGAGAAGCGGGGAAACGAAGAAGTTAAGTTTGTTTGTAAACACGACGTTAACGAGCGAACTAAAACAGTGCGCTTTAAACGGGAAGGCCGAGCGGTTGAATAATTTAAAGTTTGTTCGCGAAGGAACATGAACGTTGATAAAAAAGTAAAAAACCTAGAGTAATATCTGCCGAGAGGATCCAAAAGCGCCTTAATCCTAATTCTGATTAACTAACTCTAAAATCGTGGAAGAATTCTGAAAAAATTCTGATAGATCTTAGACACCGAGACGCGTCTCGGAGAATTTTTTCAAATTTTTTCGTCGTGATGCCTAGTTGCAAAGAAATGAACAATGTGTAATAATACGAAACCTGTATTTTCAAACAGCGGCAAGGGGGTCGAAAATGCCTTTAAACTAATCCTAAAATTCTAAATAAATTTTTTGAGAAAAATCTGCTAGATCGCAGGTGCTGATATGCAAGTTCCGGAGATTCTCTCGATTTTTTTTGTAATTCCCAGCGACAGCTGTAAGAATATAAGAGTGCGCTAACAAATCCTGAAAAAGTGAAACCGTAGCCACCAAAAAGTCTTCCAATTAGCTGACAAAGCTCCCGAACCTGAGTTTCAGAGTGTCCGAACCGTTTTCCTCTCGGAAACTCTCGAATTTTGGTTGGCGGACAGGTGCGAACGTCGCAGAAAGCACCGAAATACCGGAGGACAGCGTGTACGGATTATTCTCGGGTACACAAACGGGGGTGAATTCCGTGTCGTCCGACCCCCGGGGGTGAATTTAATCAGGGTCGCGGGCTATCCGACTGGCCCCTACCCCAAGTTTTCCCCGGCAAGAGTTTATGATCCACCGGTTTATCATAAGCCGGCCCCCGGAATGGCTAATGAAGTCCGGCACGAGAGGCGAATAACGAGCAGTTAGCCGGCTAGCAATTTACCGCTTCCAGAAACCGGAAATGCGCGAGCCCCGGAACGAGGACGATCGTTCGAGACGATCTCTCGACGCGTTGTTCCGTGTTTTCTGAAAAATGAAGACAGCTTTCCAAGGAGCGCGCGTCACGGCCGACTGACTTTTCATACTCGGGCAGAAAACGGACGCAGTCGGAAGATCCATCATCGTAAACAGTTTCAACGACGCTCGCGCGCCTCGTAACAACTTTCTTCAGTCTATTAATATTCCTTCGCGCTGCGTTTCATGCATATTCACCTTGCTAAACTCCTCGCCTGTTATTAGAGACCCTTCCGGGTTCCATTATGGCAGTTGCTGCTCTCGAAAGCCGATCTTTCCACGCGAATTTTCTGCCTGCCTCCCGTCAGAATATGAATGCGCGTATGAACGGCTTCCCGGCAGCTTAATTATGCGCGTTTTATTATTACGTTGTGGACTTTCATGCCGGAATAGAGTTCAAGACGTCGCAATGCTGATTCATAATTTGTTTAGCGAATACAGAGCATGGTATCTTTGCAATTTTTATCTGCTTTCAGGACAGCAGGCTTCGAAAAATAGCATTCCCGCGAGATCGATCATTCTGATATGGATGAAAATTCACTGCGAGATAGTGTGTGTCAAACTAGAAGAAGTTTAAGTCAGCACCTTTCTAATTTCTAATTTGTTTATAGGATACAGAAGATCGAATCTTGCAACCCCCAACTGCCTCGAATTTTATGCAAAATACAATTGTAGGCATAGCAAAGAGCGACAATGTACGGCTCTAGAGACAGAATGTGTGTGTGTGTGTGACAACATTGTATGAGATCGAGGAAGGCCTCGAAGATTCGAGAAGCCGAATGTATGTGTGTGTTGCGACTGGTGTGCGTGAGGGCCGATCAACGGAGAAAAAGACGGCGATCGACAGGCTCGAGAAGATCACGAACGGAGACAGTGCTTACATAAAATTTGATCCGAATCCGAGAATATTTGCACAAGTTATTAAACATTTTATTCCTGGAATGTTGTACCTGCAAAAAGTTTATTTTTGCAGCGAGTATTATGATTTTCTACGTGTCAATAGTTTTCATAATTGATATGTATGTAGTCGGAGAGACGCGAATAAATGTTTCAGATTTTCTTCAAAGGAAAAATCGCACAGCACCGTGAAATACGAGGGGCGAGCAACGTGTCGGATCCGACGGGGTGTTATCGCGAATCTTTCCGAGCGTCGGGAAAGATCGGATAGCGTTTTCCATGTTGTAGAGCCGCCGAAAAATGGGACAGACACGCGACACCGTGACAAGTCCGATCCCTTCCCCAGATTCCCGCGATAACAGGATGAACATGGAGTGATACATCGAGATAGACGCCTTTCACAGATTTTGAAATCCTCGAATTACTCGTATTTTCTGCTCTGGGAACTCTACTATTCCGGATTCCGAGTAATTACTTTGAATTCATGAATACATGGAGTATTCATTCAATGTCTATTTGATATGACCATTAGGTTGCGAATTTTTATATGTACATATGTAAATTAAGGTGGACCTTAACTGTACCCGAAGAAAATTATTTTGCAAGGTTCTTTCGGTCTCACCCCCCCGGAATTGTGACAAGTGTTGAAGAAACGATCTGGAAAAAATTTGGGGCCGATTCAAATTTTCAAATTTTCGAATTTCAAATTTTCACATTTCAAATTTCCAAATTTTCATATTTCCAATTTTCAAATTTCCAAATTTTCATATTTCCAATTTTCAAAATTGGAATTTTCAAATTTCCAAATTTCAAATTTTTAAATTTTCAAATTTCGCAACGAGTTCCCACGATACATTTCGTCCTAAGTTGTTTGGTCCACCCTAATGTACATTTTGAAATCGTCGAGTTACTGTCTCGATGCATGTGCAAAATAATGACAAACATTTTAGTTGTTTTTAGTCATCCTTTTGTGAAATGTTTGCCAACATATTCGTGACACTTTTCTGATTAAAACGAGTCCAAGCGCTAGTTATTAAAAAAATAAAAAATATTTGTGCTACGAATAAACATACGCCATACACTTTCTACTGTCTACGACAACTTCTGGGTTGCGAATGGGGTCGGACGAAAGTTTATAGGTGAACAGTGATTGATGATACCGATGATCCAGCGGGCCGCGCACGGTTGATCTCATTTACGGTGTTCTCAGGTCAGCTCGCGGCTATCGATCTTGAACTCCCCGTGAATATTGGTCGCGTCGAGTCGATGCGATGGCCAGGCTGATGCTGCGGCTTGATTTATCGCAGGCGAGACCCGTGTCCTGATCACCGCACATGGGCCACCGAATTTATCCTCCGAGGACTCGGCTCGTCAATTACGCCTGTTTTACCGGGAGCAACAAAGTAGGATCGATGGCCACCGTGCTTAGAAAATCGTGCGAACTTTGAAATAAGCTCGTGTTCAAACTGTTCATACTAGTGGGGTCAAGTTCAAATTGTCCATTATAGTAAGAACAAGTTCAAGCTGCCCACTATAGTAGGATCACGTTCAAACTAATCATTATAGTAGGATCCAGTTCAAACTGTTCAAAATAGTAGGGTAAATTTCAGCCTGTCCATTATAGCAGGATCAAGTTCAAAATAGTAGGATAAAGTCCAAGCTAATCATATAGTAGGATCCAATTCAAGCTGTCCATTATTGTAGAATCAAGTTCAAGCTGTCCACTATATAGTAGGATCAAGTTCAAACTGTCCACTGTATAGTAGGATCAAATTCAAACTGTTCAAAATAGTAGGATCAAGTTCAAACTGTCCACTGTATAGTAGGATCAAATTCAAACTGTTCAAAATAGTAGGATCAAGTTCAAACTGTTCAAAATAGTAGGATCAATTTCATACTGTCCATTATAGCAGGATCAAGTTTAAACTGTCCAAAATAGTAGGATCAAGTTGAAGCTAACCATTACAGCAGGATCAAGTTCAAGCTGTCCATTATAGTAGGATCAAGCTCCAAATAGTAGAGTCACGTTCAAGCTGTCCATTACAATAGGCTCAAGTTCAAACTGTTCAAAAAGTCTAATGACCCACGATACTCAGTTCGAATTGTTCGAACGATAAAAAAACAAAAACATTTCGATCAATTCCAAAGAACCCAACGCACCGTGTTCAAGTTCCACCTGTCGAAACGAACAGGTTCAGCTTGAAATGCTTCGAACCGGGTGTCAAAGGTCAAGTTCGGAAGGTGTTCGTGGGACCACCGGCATGGCCGACACGCGGGCAATTCAGAAACGCGTGCGAGGCCTCGGATAATTCGCAAAGTTGATTTCACACTCGCTAAACAGCCGGTACGGTGTGCATACGTACCCGGCTAACCAACTATTGACCGAGGCCCGCTAAACAGCTCGTCACGTCTGCAAACTAGCCGTAGCACGAATTGCAGCGTGTTAACGCTTTCGGCTTTCATCTCTCTCATTTTCTCTCTCTCTCTCTCTCTCTCTCATTGAACATCGGGTTTTAATCAAGCCCATTGTCGCGAATCACAGGCTAATTCGAAAAACAGGTATCGTCCTACGTTTGCTTCGTTAGCCGCCGTTGCCGCGACCGGGAATGGCTAATTGGCGCGGCGCGCGGAAATTATTTAAGAGCCCGCTGATCCTGGCTAGGCAACTTCCCGCCGAATCCTCGGATACAAACTACGGCTGGTAGAGAGACGGGGAAGGGGGAGGGGAGGGCGTGAGCGGAGGCAGACAGACGGAGAAACGAAGAGAGAGGGAGATACAGACACTTCATCTATTGTGTACCCTGCAATTAGCCCGGCGTTTACGTCGCGCTGTTCAGGATTCTGTACAATCCACGCGAACACCTCCGTGTATCGCTGGACACCGGGTTCCAGACCCTCTCCGACATACCATTCCATCCTGGTACTATTGCTGTTGCGTCTGCTACCGCCACTAGAACTATTATCTCGCAACTCCCTGTTATCCGTGGGATATCGCCTATCAGCTTAGACCACCGCCTCCTACGGCTGACAAACGGACTAACAGCTGCCGAGGCTATTGTTGCTCCGAGACCGCGGATACTTGTTCTTCGGAAAATATCTATTTAGAAAGAAAGTAACAGTGTATTTTAATTGATGGGAAATGATTATTAATTAAATTATAAATTGCTACCGGTTAACGCTAAACCTACCGTAAAGACGTGTGGGGTCTTAGGTTGTCACAACGAAGAAACAACTATTGCTGTTACCAGTTTTTATTTAATTTGGGCATTCTAAAAGTGCATACGGAAATCCGGAATATGCGAGGCGAACTCATTGGCAGACTAACTGTCTGTGCCCCGCGGATCTCCTGCCTATTTATCGTGTTCTTCGAAAAGGCGTTACCTTTTCGATGGCACGGGGTGGAGTTTTCCCAAACTCTTGCCAATCGTTGTCGCCTTATTTTGGCGGGGGTAAAAATCCTTAACGTCTAATTTATGGTTACCGGTAAGGTGGTCACCACGTGCGGAAAAGGGATTTTCCGACTTAACGACGGGGTAATTAAATTTATTACGCACGGAAAAGCAATTTACAAAAAATGATTTGCCATCCTGCAGCCCCTAGGGTAAATTTATTACTCTAGACCAGGGCCAAGATTTAGTTACTCGCGACGGCCAGTTTTCGAGGGCTACGCCTCCTTAGTTCTCGAGGCAGCTCAGACTCGTACCGCATAGACAATATTCGTGGCGCATTAGGGCGACACCCGTATCAATAGGTTTCCACATTACCGTTGAGGTATTAATGTCAATGCGTTTTTTTTTTATCAGTGGTATCCCTAGTAGGCCTATTCCACTATGTCGCACAATAATTTCGGACAACGGCTGTAGAAAATCAATTAAAAAAATAACAAATTTCGCGATCCGAATATTCTCAATGTTCGGATCAACTTATTTGTGCGAATGCTCATTTTCCAAAATGCGCTACATTAAATCAGAACACCGCTCATCCTTAAGTGATTCTTCGCTCGCATCTGCGATGCGAACAGTTACGTCTAAACTTCCCGTAGATCTTAACAATTTGCCAGGCACGTCTAAACGTGCGCGAAAATCAAGTTCTTCCAGCCTTTAATAAAATGTTGACAGTACAAGTAAAAACTTTTTAAAAGTTTACCTAAATTTATTTTTTTTAATTGATTTTCTACAGCTGTTGTCCGAAATTATTGTGCGATATAGTGGAATAGGCCTACTGGGGATACCACTGATAAAAGAAACGCATTGACAATAGTACCTCAACGGTAATGTGGAAACCTATTGGTACGGGTGTCGCCCTAATGCGCCACGAATATCGTCTATGCTGCATGGTACGAGCCCGAGCTGCCTGGAGAACTATGGCCGTCGCGAGTAACTAAATCCTGGCCCTGCTCTAGACCCTAACATCTGCAGGCGGTCAATTTTAGCATCGTGCGCTGCGAATCGTGTACCGCTACAGACGTGCAAAATATTTTAGCTTGCAAAAGTCACAAGGCTCTATTTATACAACTTTGTAACACGATAAGGCCTGCGATAAATAAATATATCGAATCGATTTCATAATATCGATAATTGTAAAATGAAAAATATAAAAGTGGTAGGTTCAGAGTTAATCCACTCACCTAGCAAATCAACGAAACAACTACTGGATCAACGTCCAGTCCCGCACAACAAGGGCCAGGAATTGTTAAAATTCAGTGATGCTGTTGTTCACAGTCTGCCGCCGTTAATATCCATTTCAGATATAATCGGATGCGGGGCTCGATTGTTTATCCGCGTTCTCAAATGAATGACATATTGCTGCTGCCGGGATTCGCTATTCGCTATTCGCAGAACGTTGCTCGTTCGACCGGAATCTTTGTGTATGTGTACGTGTGTACGTGTGTATCCGTCGTGGTGCAAAGCTACGCGCGGTCTGACGTTTGAAAAATTTCGCGGGCCTCGTGCTCATCGACGACACCGTCGGTCTTGCAAAGATTAAAATTTCAATTTCAATTCCAAGGTAAAAATTTTTATGAGATCTGAATAAATTAAATCCTGTTATTATTATAGAGAAATATACGTCAGCCTCGTTCAGAGCTCGGTAGTTAGTTGCGTAGTGTTAAGTATTTAGTAAAATTTGCCACTTAATCGGTCTCGATTTACCGGTTTTGGGGAACACATTGTAGCAGTAAATCTGACCTCGCATCGAGCTCGATGACAAGGGCAAGGTAAAGGCTCGCCGAGGCGTTAATAGTCGGGTACCTTCGTCGGCCGGTTCACGCCCAGTTAGGCCACTTGCCGATCGTAATCGCTAAGCAAGCAGGATATCCAGCAGGCCTTATAAATCGTAGGCCGACGCTCGATTTACCTAAAGCTCCGTCGCGTGACGGCGCGACGAGCCAGTCGGCCGTTGGCTCTCTCGCGAATATTACACGATATTATCCGTGGTAAACTTGCTCGAGCGTGACGAGGATGGCTCCAGGTGGATTCCAAAGGGATCCATGATCCATGGGAATCCCCCTGACGATCCTCCTTTCTGTCCACTTAGTTCGACGTGGCTCTACTTTATTATGGTGCGAACATTCGTCGATCTCACGAGCTTGCGGGAACACGAATGTTCCAATTTGAATTTTCTATTGCGTGCAGCAAGAGATGATTCTGAAATTATTAGACTGACGAGAGGAAAATTGAAGTCGGTTGTTTTGAACGAGTGTAAAATTGAAGACGTTTCAGACTGTGTGAACAGTTCGATGTTAAATGTTCTTCTTGAAACGTTTCGAGGTTGGACCTGTTATCTTGAACACTGCGGACAATTGAATCTTGAACCTATTACCTTGGATACTCCGGACAAATCAATCCTGAAAACGTTGAACTTGAACCTACTATGTTGAACACTTCAGACAGTTCAACTATAACCTGAGATTAAACTTAGACCCATTATTTTGAGCATTACAGACTCGAGCATATCGTTTTAATCAATTCAAACTTGAAGTTATCAGTCGAAAGCTTTCCACTTTAATTTTTTAATAATTTTATTTACTAATGGAGATATTTTATGCCAACGAATACTTTTTCTTGTCCGAATCAAGTTCGATTGACAAGTTCCAATTTCAAGGTACTAATCAACTTTCAACTTGCAATTGTTCAAATCGTCCAAACAGAAACAATAAATTCCGAACAATTTCCCATAAATTTCTAACTAGTATAAACCGTCGAAAAATGGAAACTACTACACTTCGAAGTTGGTATTTTATTACCGGTCTCGCCCTGTGCTTCATTATAACAGTCCAAAGTTCAGGCGACTTCGGGCGACTACTGTGTACACGCCAAGGGTACATATGTTCATGGTTCACGTTCGGAATAATGGTTCAGGAAGCGAATATACGGTTAGCAGGTGCCGTCTCGTTCCTCTCGTTCGACAAACGTGACCCGATTGCATCGTATAAATTATACCGGGTACACGTGACAGCCATCCTAACCGGTGTTATACGGTTTCACTGATACCGTGTATCCGGTCGACCCGATCGTGTCCTGCACCGTCGCGTCGCGTCGCGTCGTGTCGCGTCGCATCGGTCGGGCTGTCGTCTCCGACCCGCCGATGTTTATGCAAACAGATTTCTCTGGATTATACCATCCGGCACCTTGTCTCGCTCTTGAACAATTCCATTAATTGTTTACCGTATCTACAATATCAACTTTAACAATTGAACCGCAAATTTTACACATTTCTCAAAAGAACAACTCATTACTATTGTTATTATTTATTGATAACTCACTTGTTCTCTGTAGAGTGTTATTTCTATATTTGTTCTATTGTATGTATTGTTTTTTTAAATAAATTCTAATATTTAGGCTTTTTTTGTTCCCTTGGACTAATATTTATAATTTGATAATGTCTCTGAAAAATGTCGATTTTCTAGACAACCAGCATCCTCATTCCACAATTATCACAACGTTGCAGATTTTAATAAACTCATGCTTCACAATTATTTCTTGAATTTTATGATAATCGATGCTGCTCTCAAGGATTTTATTTCTTGGGTTGAAAGTGTTTTATTTTACGAAACTTTTCGTCCCATTCAAAACGGTAATGTCTCGAAACAATTTATTATGTTTGTACAAGGTTAACTAGAGCAAACAGCACCTGCAGTCCGAAAAGCCCACCTCGAAGCGCAGTTTTTAGATGGGAGACAAGAGGTCGGCTCTCGCTCAGAAATTCGCTTCCGAAATTCCTTGGGTTCGAGGGCCACCAGACTTCGAACCGCAGCGTTTTCCGTAAGCGGATTCCGCGCCGGCTTTTCGTCACGCCTCGGCTGAATTATTGCGGCGATTTCGTTGCGGTCTCGTCCTCGCTGACGAAACGGTAAACACCGGCGAAGTGTCTGCAAACACGCGCGGCCGCGGTTCCCGGGCAAACAGACTCCGCGTGTTTAATGAGATCGATTTGCCGGCTGCCGGCGCAAAACTGTACGACCTTGGCTCATTCGCGTTTCTGACAAAAAAGAAATTAAATTCTAATTGCCTTCGAACTCGGACCAGGGCCGATTCTAATGAACGGTCAGCACGTGAACATATTATACCGAACGCTTCAGATAATTTTATCTTGAACCTATTATTTTGAACGTCTCAATCTACAGTAGAACGTGGAGCTGGTTCTCCATTATTTTCTCAATATGAAAATGTTCGACATTACTAGAAAAAAGTGAACAAATATCGATAATTTTCTTTAAGTATGATGCGGTACGAAAAAATTCTGAAAACGAATTGAGAACAACGGTTTTAACAATATCCTATTGCAGACGTTTTATAAAACTGATACATATCTCCAAAACTTCAATACGAAACGTGCATTGTTTTCGAATTATTTAAACCTGTTCGTGAAATCTGAAAAATTTGAAAGAAATACACTTTAACAATCGCGATGAGACACAACTAACATAATAATGTAAACGTGGTACTCTGAAAGCATCAACACAAAATCGGCAATTTTATGCTTCCGGATTTTTAAAAAAATCACTTTTGCAACCAAAAATTCTGAAATAATTCACTGTCGTGTGTGCTATTAGTTAGAATGTTTGTGAATTTTTTTGTAATATTTCGGTAAGCAGATCAGAAGAAATAGAATACCCTTGTTATAGGGGTAGCGAGTTGAAACCTGTCACAGAGGGTTTTCTTTGGGAAAAATCAATTCGGGGACATTTTTCAGGATCTGATCTATACCCTCGGAAGAAAATATTGAAAATTGTCAAATCTATAGTACATAAAACGATATACCTATAACTTCAAAATGAGCACGTCTTTTATAAGCTACGTTCTGTTTCAAACAGAAATTAAGCGGAAGATCGCAGAATTGATTAGTAAATCGAGGAAATTCGAAGAAAACGACTCGCCGATATCTAAATCGAAAATCGGGCGCACCGTGTCGCGCAGGTCCGATAAACAACCGTATTTCACGGGGACCGTGTAACTTCCGCGAAAGTTTAATACGTTTTCTTGCGGTGGCGTTACATCAGCCGTTAGTGCATTAACTTCGATCCCCCGATGAGATTGAATTTGCATGTTCCGCGAGGTTTCTCCTCTCTCCATCGCAATCCTCCTGTCTCGGTCTCCTTCTTTCCGCATGACCCCCTCCCTTCACCGCCAGCAATAAATCTTCCGCATGAAAATTACTCGAAAAAGAGTCGACGGAGAGCGCGTAATAAATCTCGGTGAAATTTCGGGGTAGACGCGTTCATCGCGGAAAAAACCTCCGGGTATCTTTATGCGTTCCGTACAATATGAGACACGGAATTGGACCGGAGCGACGCGCGATGCGAAGAGATTTGGGGTACCTCCTGGTGGCCGCCTCCACAGTCTCTTCGCAGCATTTCGAAACCTCGTTGAACGAGTGCCGCAGCTGTTTTATCTCGCTGATGGAATTTCTAATGCTGCGGGAATCTGTTTTCCTTCGATTTTCACGAAGCACGTTAAAAATTTAATTCTGGGACCCTCTGGGCGCGCTACATTCGATGAACACTTCTGGAAAATCAATCGTGAACGCTTGACCCTACTACGTTGAATATATGTTGAATACTATGCTGAATGATTTGTTATTTCGTGCAGGAGATGTTCAAATTGAAATTTTAGTTTGAGACGGTGGAAATTGAAGTTGTTCATATGAACAGTGCGAACGAGTTGAAAGTCAATCGTGAACGCTTGACCCTACTACGTTGAATATATGTTGAATACTATGCTGAATGATTTGTTATTTCGTGCAGGAGATGTTCAAATTGAAATTTTAGTTTGAGACGGTGGAAATTGAAGTTGTTCATATGAACAGTGCGAACGAGTTGAAAGTTGAAGACATTGTTTCAGACGTTGTGAACAGTTCGATGTTAAATGTTCTACTTTAAACATTTCGAAGTTGAACCTCTGGTCAAATCAATTCTGAACACATCGAACTTGGTCCTACTATATTGAACACTTCAGACAGTTCAACTTGAACCTGAGATCAAACGTAAACACATTATTTTGAGCATTTCAGACTTGAGCACAGCGTTTTAATCTTCTGGAAGATTGTAATAATTTTACACTATTACTTAACATTATTAGACATTGCAAATTTTATGATATTTAACGTTTACACTGCGTACATATATTCTAACGTTAACCCTGTTCTGGGGTGCAATCATACGCCTGCATGTTTTCAGTACAAAATGCAAAGAAGGAAACTTTGACTGCGTATTTCTGGAATTTATTGAAATAAAATAATAAATTTAATAATTTCAATTTTTTGTGAAGTAAGGCAAGTTTTCATGTATGTTTTTATTAGTCTGGGGTGTAGTCACACCTGAAAGTTAAACTGCTATAACTCCGTAAAAAACAATCGTGCAGGAATCATCCTAGGCTCATTTTGAAGCCTAAATCGTTTACTTGCACACTGCATTGTTAGTTTCTCCGCTCCTGTCCTCAATCCTTCTCTCAACGTTGAATAAAACGCAAATAAACATGAATCTTATAAAAATGATGATGCAGTTTGATCCTGAAGAAAATTTTTTCGCTTGAATTTAGAAAATTTTCGAAAGGAAGCTCTACCATCGAGTAGGGACGAAACAAAATTGTTGTTCTGCGCGGAGATCAGAAGGGAATATTCTACTCGTAACAATTTCGAGCGTGGAGACGACGGGAACGTTTTAAGCCGTTGTAGGACGGGGTTTGGTGAATAATACATTGTCTGCCAGCCGAAGAATCCCCTAGGACCGGAGACGTCGGTATGAGAAAACGGGGTAAAAGAAGGGAAAAGAGACGCCGACGAAAAAAGGGAAGGCGAGGAGCGAGACCTCGCGGGGGCGTAGAATGCCGCGCTTTATTTCGCCGGGCACAATCGGACAACGGCGCGAAAGCCTGCTGAACTGGCAAAAGCCCTCGGAAGCACTGTATCAAACTGCCGGAGCTTTACTTTGTTTATTCCTCCTCCGTTCTTTAGACCCGGGGGCCCGGGGCTCCTCTATAAATCAACGTCGCGACGGTGAATGCCGCGGCGCGTGATGCACCCTGCACTTCGGACTCGCTTGCAGTCTCAAATCGAAACGAAAACGCGGACGGCGCTGTTCGGACAGTTGGTCGAGCATTCGTACATGTGCCACTCGTTTGCGGATTAAGATTAAACTGGGGAAAATCGAAACTGGAGGATCTTGGTGAGGTACGTTCGTTCTGGAAGGGTACGTCGAATTTCGTGTTTCGGTGGTGGTGAGACTGATTGCTGGAGTGAGGGGTGTGTGTACAGAGTGGCACACCTACGTGTCTCCTTTATTTGGACTGCGGATCTTTATGCAAAATAAAAATTTTCTTCCTGAATTGCTGCAATTGCTAAAATTATTTTCTTTTCCAATATGTTCGATAGGTTGAGAATAATATAACAGTCTTTTCAAATTTTTCGGATACTTTCACTGTTTTAAATTACACCGACTCGAAGGTTTATTCCAACAACCGATTAATATTGTCAGAAGGTGAATTTTTTGCAAATGTTATTTTTTCCGGAGCGTGCACTTTAATTTTCAAAGATGAAGGTCATTCGAAGGTCATCTTATTATACATATCTGAAAGTATTTTTCGCTCAGCTGCACGATGCAATGAAAAAATGCAAGTTATGTATCAAGAAAAAAAAATTCGTTAAAAAATTATCTTGGTGGACAAAATGTTCTTGCCACAGATATTGGTCCATTGACACCATACGCGCATTACGGAAGAATTAGTTTTTCGATCACACAGTATTTGCCATAACCATGACTCGTTTCATCAACCGTGCACCTCCAATGTTAAACATTTACAACTCGAACGTATTTTGAACAACTGCAAACAATTTCATCTGAAACATTTGACTTTCAGCCTGATAATTGCAGGACAAAGGGAACGTCTCTTTCGCACCTCGGTCTTAGTAATCGTGGGAGTGGTATAGGTCCACGTGGTGTCAGACGCACGGTCGACCAGGCCAGTTCCCAATGTACAATGCGGTTTCTTGCGGGCGGATATTGAGCCTCGTCGAGACGAGTTTCCGCTTCGCGTGCCGACAACAAGAAAAATTCGATGGAACTCGCTCAGACGGAAGTTAACGCTTTAACGAGGGCCGAAGTCTCCCTCTCTTTCTCACTCTCTCTCTCTCTCTCTCTCTCTCTCTCTCTCTCTCTCTCTCTCCTCGAGAGAGCGACGCGCCGGAGAGTGTCGCGCCTAGACGGTCGACAATCTGATTTCCCACTTTCCGGTTATTTGCATCCGAAAGTCCACGAAACGACGGAATTACAGATTGCGAGAGTCGCTCGAGGAACGAAACGAAAACCTGGATATACGTTTCACCCTCTGACGGAGAAACGCGCCCTCCCACTCGATGGGGAAAGAGAGGTGTACAAGGTCCCATCCCAGATAGCACACGACGTCGTGAAGACGTCCATTTTACGCCAATTGTAGGTTTGAGAGTCTTACGTCCTAAAGAAACGTCCTCAGGACGTCTTAAAGACGTATCATTCAGACGTCTCAAGGACGTCTTTTTTGAAATGTTTTAAAGACGTCTTACTTTCGGAATTTTATGTTCTCGATAGAGAAGGTTTTGTGAACAGAAGAAAGTAAAATAACCCGTAAATAAGCAGAACAATCCAACGGAGACAAAGAAAAACCAGAAAAAAAGTCACGTCGGTGTCATGAAGTCAGCATCGGAGGCGAGCTTCTCGCCTCACACAATCTCGGAAGTATGATTTATCCAAGCCTCGAGTCCCTTTTCCTCGAGGAAACAGCAATTGTTCCGTCGAACTGTTCGAGCGTAGCCGTTTTCTCGCGTGGTCGCTGGGAACTACGATCATTACAAACTTTCGAAATCCCGCAAGAAACTTGTCAGTCTTCGGGAGGATTAGACGTCGTATACAAATTCTCGAAAGGCGTGCGATGGGAACATTGTCGTGTCGTACGACTTTCGATGCAATAAGATAGACGAAACTGTTCCTAAATTAAAACTGAAACTTTGATTTGAGTTTTCGATCGAATTAGAATAATAAAAATTGAATGATTTCGGCGCTAGGTTCGATCAGTGTTACAAGTTGTTCTTCAGTTTTGTTTTATTCTGAAACTGATCGAACCTAGCGCCGAAATCATTCAATTTTTATTAAAGCTAAAACATTTTAAAATATAGGAATAATGTGGTGAAATAATTATGTAAGATAGAGATAAGATTTGAGTTCTCGATCGAATTAGAATAATAAAAATTGAATGATTTCGGCGCTAGGTTCGATCAGTGTTACAAGTTGTTCTTCAGTTTTGTTTTATTCTGAAACTGATCGAACCTAGCGCCGAAATCATTCAATTCTTATTAAAGCTAAAACATTTTAAAATATAGGAAAAATGTGGTGAAATAATTATGTAAGATAGAGATAAGGTTTGAGTTCTCGATCGAATTAGAATAATAAAAATTGAATGATTTTTGTTTTATTCTGAAACTGATCGAACCTAGCGCCGAAATCATTCAATTTTTATTAAAGCTAAAACATTTTAAAATATAGGAAAAATGTGGTGAAATAATTATGTAAGACTCCTGGCACAAGATGTCACAAACATTATTTTTTTCCTCGGGCATCCAAAAACGCTGCATCTTTTCGAAGCTCTCGTTTCATAAGGGATGCTGCACAGAATCGACATGAACAATTCTGAGCAGAACACGTTGCAGTAACGTGAATGCGTGCTACGCAGAAACGAATCCTCGCCCCCTCCAGCACGACATTATACGGGGGCACGATTCGTCGGGTTTTGATCAGCGCACTACAAACTCGGGCTGTGTTTGCTAATCAGCATAAGCTCCCCCGGAGTTCGGGCTAAGTCAACGCGAGCAGCATTAAGGACTGCTCGTTATCTCGACGCCTGAGAATGATGTTGAGCCCCCTGGCTCGCGTCGCGTCGTGTCAAACACCGGATAATTTCGCGATATTCAAGCACACGTAACAGTTCCCAGTTACTCGAACATCCAGTTACTCTAACAAGTTCCTGTAACATGCTCGAAGCGGTCGTAATACTCTGTCCAAACGAACTGGAAATCTTTCGTTAGTGACACGTTCTTTAAATATCCTGAAAATCATTTCGAGTTTCATTTGTCATGGAAATTTCAAACAAAATTTGCTGGATGCAGCATTAATTTCTGTTGAAGCGAAATAAAATATTTTTTGTCCTCGATGTTCAACCTCCTCTCTGCTATTCTAATGTTAGTATCATTTGACCCCTTACAGTTTTAGAGCAAAATGTAAAGGAAACGCTTACGAAATTTTAGTGAATTTTAAAAGATAAGTACATAATACTTAAATATTTTCAGATATATCGCAGATAGCGTACCTAGCAAAATCTTTGGAAATTTTCCGTTGTGATCAGCCTGGGGTGCATTTGCACAGAGAGAAGTTTAATTAGTGAAACGTACGAATGCAGTCAATACACAAATTTTCTTTTTCGCATTTTGTTTTTCAAACGTACATACAAATCTGTCGTTCTTTAACGATCTTAACAAGTTCACCGAAATATATTTACATTCGTAGAAACTTTTATGTGTTCGACAAATTCTACCAATTGGTTTTTCTCGTAAATGCATAAAATTCACGAATGATGATAGCAACAGATTCGTCTCCTATTGTTTGCCGGTAGCCTAAACATTCGGAATGGATGGGCCGGTTCGAAAGCACGACACGTTCTCGAGAGAAAACAACCGATTCGATGTTCGACGGATTGATTCCCAGGGAGAAAGGAGTCGAGAATGGGTTTATGGAATGCAAATTGCGCGCGAGGAACACGTCGCTTCCATTTGCGAGCTCTGTTTGAATCCGTCTGTGTATATCGATCTCTCCTGACTGTCAAGGCTACACGACTCCGCCAGGAATGCTGGCAACGAATAATTCAACGCGATCAGTGAACGGAAGAACCGAGGCGATCCGTTCGCCGATAAACGATCAAGGAACGCTCGAACGGCTCCATGGGTCCTCCTAATGAACCCATTCAAATCGATATAATTCATTTCGACTCCTGCTAGCTGATCCAAACGAAATTTATTTCTTGCTTGATTTGTTGCAACTGCCCCCCTCGAATAAACATACACAATTGTAGTCAATGTTAATTTTATGGAATTTCTTCGGTCGGCCAGTTCCTAAATGAATGATTAATGGCATGGAATAGCTCTGTTTCGATAAAATTATGGGAGGTAAATACAAAATTATAGTGAATGTTGATTTTGCGGAATTTTTTAGCGAATTCCTAGCTTCGATCATTTTATTTATTAAAATGTGTGAAAATATCGATCGTATTATAAATCAATTTACAAATTGGTATCGGCGCAAAGATTTCAACTTTCCGCCGATACCAAATTAATTTATTTATTATTTGGGAATTGAATGTACCGTGTGTAATATAAACTTTCCGCAGAAAAATTGAATCAATAGACGTTACTGGTACTATAAAATGGCTACTATTTAAATAAACAATAAATTCAACGACTAGTCCCCAATAAATAAAAGAGCTTCTGCTGAAAGTCACAAATGATTACAATCATTTTAATGTCACAGAAGAAAATCGTACAAAAAAAGAAAACTGTAGTAGCCTAAAATTTTACCAATTTCACCAGGAGAGCTCCTTTCGCGCGGATGAGGGTTGTTTAAATGTTCCGAGTTGAACAACAGCTCTTCATCAGCGATATCGCCGTGACGAGGCAGAGCAACAAAGCTGTTCCAGTATTGCGTTAATGTTTGTTCGCGTAACGCGCCTACACACCGCACCGGCGCAGGTTAAAGCGTTAATTAAGCTCCCCCGAGCGCGAGCGGCGCGACGGAGCCGTACCTTTTTTTTCCCGGAGGCCTCTTGTGTTTTGGTTAACTACGCGCTTCAGAGGTAATTAAGCCGCTAACAATTAATCTCTGTCTCCTTTTACCGGCCGCGTACCGGTTCCCGCGCGATGTTGATACTGCGAATTATGGAACGCGAGCTACGCGAGCTCGCGTTACCTGTTTTTTTTTTATTTCTATTTTTTTTGTAAACGACCGATTCCCGTCTCGTTAGGCTTTGTTCTAATCAATTTTCAGTAGTGTGCCGGTCTGGCAGGTTTCCAAATTAGGCCCCGGACATCGGTTCTACTTTTCTTAACGAAATCGAAATTTTTTTTTTAAATCCATCGGTATTATTCTCAATCAGATTCGTGAAGGGGAACAATGTTGGATTTTTGGTTGAACCTTGACATATTATACAATCAAATTTCAGTAGCGTGCTAATCTAGCAATTTTCGAGATTAGTCGGAACATGTATCGATTCTACTAGTCTTAATGAAATCGAAAATTTTTTTTTAATCCATCAGTATTTTTCTCAATCAGATTGGCGAAGGGGAACAATGTTGGATTTTTGGTTGAACCTTGACATATTATACAGCCAAATTTCAGTAGCGTGCTAATCTAGCAATTTCCGAGATTAGTCGGAACATGTATCGATTCTACTATTCTTAATGGAATCGAAAATTTTTTGGAAATCTTTTTTGAAACATCGATCGGTATTTTCCTCAATCGGTTTGTAAATGGGAATAATGTTAAATTTTAGATTGAACCTTTCAATTTTGGGTGCATCGAGCACGGTGCGTCGTGAATGTAACTTGTTTTTCTTCGCGTTCAAGAGATCGTTAAAACGTTTTGTAGGATTTTAGGAAAAATGAGGGAGCCAGCGGGAATCGAATCCGGGCCTTTCTGCTGGTAGCCGATCGGCTAACGCGCTCACCCACGGAACCCTCCCATTATTCCCAATCTCCGTACGGTATTTTGTTGGTCTGGGGGGTCCTGATCCCACAGTTTTAAGACGCTAATTTTGCGGAGGAAGCTTCGCAGAATCGACTGATAATTCTTTTCAAATCAAATCAGTCGAATATAAATAAAGTCGACGAATATTTTTCAGAGAAATTTCCAGCTCGAATCTCGAGGCTGGCGATTATTAATTGAACGAAATAAAACCGTACAGACGTGAACTATTCGAACTGAGAAACGGAATTGGTATGATTTCAGACATCGCCGGCGGTTACCTGTGCTTCGTCGTGAGCATATGCGGTATCGGCGTGGTGACGGCGGTAATCGGGGACGTGGCATCCTACTTCGGATGCACTCTGGGAATCAAGGATTCCGTGACCGCAGTGGCATTCGTTGCACTCGGCACCAGCATTCCCGGTAAGTTCTCGAGCGCAGCTCCTAAACGCCGCAGAGACGCGTGTAATTTACAGGTGAGCGACCGGCGGAACCACTGTGTTTTACGCACGATAAAATTTCCCCGACACCGTTCAACGATAAGCTCACCGCGCTCAATGAACAACGCGCCCGGCGAAGAAATAATGAGAAAGCGACGGGAACAATTAGTGCTAATTAAGTGGGACTGCTTTCGAACACGTGCGCGCCCAACAATTTTTTTTTTATCAACTTTTACTTCGTTTAACATTATAAGTACACAGGTTTTTTTTTCGAGGTGCGAAACTGAATTCGAATCGTTATAACTTTACGAAAAAAACATCGCAGAACAGTCTACCTCGGCCGGATTGATAGCGTGAAGTCTACGTTTTCACCTGCCGTGCGTTGTTCTTCTCGTGAAAAATTTCTTCGCGTCAGAAAACGAGCGGAAAAGCGATATTACATCGGAAACGTTCGCTTAATAAAATTTGTCGGCGCCATTAACATTGAAGTGTCCCGCATGCGACGAGCCCGTAAAAACGGACGTGCGATTCTCTTTTTTCACACGGTTTTATTACAATCTGATTGAAAAGTGTCCGTCCGTTTAAATGTCAGCGGTGCGTTTGTACCATTGGAAATGCGATAAAACGGTGGGAAAAAAATCGCCGATCAATTTTTACGGTGTCGTTGCATACGGGAGACTTCACTCCTCGAATCCCGATTGATTTCAATCCCTAGGGAAATGTGTCAACTTCGACGGAGTCGTCCGAAGAATCGCTAGTGGGCAGCTTTCGCGAGATTCGCGGAGATTTGGATTTTTGTCGGCTGATCGGCGTGATTTGCGAACGATTGTCCGGATGGTATCAGTTGAGGAATAGCGCGGGAGAGTGCTGGAAATTCTTTCGACGAGGCTCGACCGTTAAAACGTTCGCAATTTCTTCGCGAGCGTCGGTCTCGAACAAAAGACGGCAAGATTTAATTTCTCAGCGGTGGTCGATCCGAAATGTTCCTTAATGACGGCGACAAAAGGTGTCGACGCGGCGCGGCGGTCTCCCGGAGGCGCATTTATCATCCGAGGACCACTCCACCGGAAGTTCGGCCTTTTTCCGTGCCGTTTCTTATCCCGGGTCCACGAGGAACGGGTTGGGAACCGAGCAGCCACTGGACGAGATAAATCTTGCAGCAGGTCCCGTCGCTGTCGAGGATTTTACGCGGTTCACGCGGTCTCCCAACGGCCCACTTCCGGTCGAGCACGACTTTTCGCTGAGCGGAACTGCCGGGACGCGAATTACAGTAACGCCTCGATAGATCGCTCGCGCGCGAGAATAACCTGACGAGTATGAACAATACAAATTTTTGCAGGAGAGCCTTTGACAGTTTAACTGGCTGTGGCTGCAAATAAAAACTCACGAGTCGCCACTAAAAATTGCTGTACCATTGTTCAAAATACATTGTTTACGTTATTAAGTATGTTGGTATCTATTTAGTCAATTGCAAAACATTTAGGTATTGTATGAGGTATTATATCAATTTCATATCCATAAAATGAAGAAAAATAATATTGTTGAGCTCAAACGTAGTCTGGCACCGTTTGACTCTGATTCGATTTCGAATTAACGAAAGTCGGATCCGATTGAGACGACGAATGTTGGTTTCCAGTGCTTTATTCGATTTCAGAATTTGGTTAAGAAATACAATCGCGCTCGGTTTCTTACAGTTGTTATACGGCACGTTTTTGCGGAGGTTCAAGACTTCAGCTTCGCGAAGTGCTACGCGTCGTAGTTAGATGCGATCTGTTCTTTTTTATTTTTCCTCTGGACGTGGAGGTTGTCGGCTAGGAGGAGGGGTAGAAAAGTGTGTTAAAGAGTGGTGATTGGAGGATATAGTCTAGAGGTGAAGGCAAATGGTAACGCCCTTGTCTTCACTCCTAGGTACTGCCGGTACCGAAGGGTGTGAGGGTGTTTCGAGTGGACAGTTCTGCAGCTTTCGGACGATGACCGTAGCAGTCAATAAACTCCTGAAGCGCTTCGGACTTAGCAAGCATGCTGACAGTAAAAAGACTCGATGAATGAAACGATGAGGGCTGGTAAACAAATGGGTCAGACCCAAGATAGGAAAAATGAGAAATTAAGTAATTATGTCCCATCGCTTCGAGAATCTATTGTCGCTGCACCATAAATGTGAGCAGGTAACTTCGTGTAATTGAGGGGCTCGGAAGGGACCTTTTTAGGGGACCACGTGGTGGCTAAATTCGCGCGCTTAGTCTGCTATTAAAAACTAGTAAGTTAAAACAATAAAACGGTTGGGGTGAGCGGCGGCGTCGCAACAAATATAGAATGGAATTATTCTTGGAAGAAATGTTTAAGTTTCAAATTGAAATAGTTCCGAGTGCAAAGGTGACGATTTTCTGCATATCTTCTACGCATTTTCATGCAATAAAACGAAAACTGAAAAATCTTTAGTTCCGACGTTTTTCTTATGCACTTAAATAATAAATGTCCCAAAATGTGTCGGTTTCTCGGTTGGATAATAATTGCAATTTTTACAGCAACGAGGTACAAAAATTCACACATACGGTTGAAATGTTCGTAAACAAGTCTGCATGGTTTCAGCAAGACAGTTTGCATAGCTGGCGAGAAAAGAATTTCCAAAGTGCAAACTTGAAACGGGAAACGAGAAAGGGTGAAACGGGACACTTCCTTAATGAGGTCATGACGGCAATAATTATCGCGAACTAGGTCAGACGGTGTTCTATCGCGTAACTAGAGACCTCGCGATCTGGATCTGGTTGTGTGGATTAACAAGAGAAGCGTAATGTATGTTAATCGTTAAAAATTATTGCGCCCCGCTATTCGCCTAGCGTGGCCGGCCGAGTGATTTGCATACTGCGGAAAATTTATTCAGCTCTTCTCATAAATCACTTGAATATGATCTGCTGGAGGCTCGGGGAGCTAGTTAACAATTACGCCAATTTATCAAAAACTAAACGGGAAAAAATAACCGTCGGTGCTCGTGAAAAAATATCCATGAACTCTGAAAGTTCATTGTACGTGAACATAAATGAAAATTCGAAATGTTTAGCAGTGGGGGTGAAATTTACGTGGTGCATATTGGCGCCACTGGGAAATATTTTTATTCTCAAATAGAACTGAATCTGATAGAAAGCATAATTCTTAATTAATTGGTACAATTAATAACACTATTAAATGTTTATTTTGTTTGTGATAATTTTACCATCATATTCCTGAAACTTTCCCGATTAGAACGAGCCCAAACACGACCCAATTTGGATCGCATTTACTCGTTAAATGCACGACATAAATTCAAAAATCATCGGTTCGGATAATCGAACTTCTAAAAAAATCGTGGGTTAAACGTGTAATTGTGATCCGAACAGTATCCTGTCGGGTGTCATTTTAATCAGAAAAATGTCACGAATATATCGGTAAAAGTTTTACAAAGATAACTTAAGAAACAAAAAAAAATGTTTTAAAGTCGAGTCAAGTCGAAACGAAGCTGTTCTGCTTGGTTTCTGCGTTTCCGAATAATTCGACGAACCGAACAGTAATCTTCGGTCATCGTTAAATACCTAGCAAATTGCTAACTATCAATAAACGTTAGTCCTTGTCCCGAATAATAGCTGGTCGGTAGACAGACAAAGCCTCGCTGCAACAGTGTTTGCTTCTCATCACCGGCATCGTCGTTTCTAATTGCATCTGTCACTGCGGCAGCGCAACGTCGACAACTTCATTACCATACGCTATTATTTGAACTTCCAGCGGAGCTATTCGCGTCTCGGTGATGATTTTAAACTCGATATCAAACGGTTAATTGTTCCGTGCCAGCGGAGTATCGTTGGGAAATCCGTAATAGATACGAGCCACGATTCAACGTTCTGCCGTGTTTTTGACCAACCAGTGAGAATTTTGCGCGATGTACCGGCGACTATGCGTCAACGAACACGAGACCGAGCGACACCAGCAGGGCGTCGCGTCGCCGGGGGATTAAAGACGTCATGACAATAATAATTATTACAAACTGGGCCGCAACACGTTCTATCCTGCCACTGGAATTACCCCATTCCGTACCCGGCCTCGGGATTAACGAGTGAATTAGCTCGATCCACCGGATAGCGGATCGCCCATTTATACATAAATGAAACTGCACTATTACCTGTGTTTAGACAAGCACAATCCGTCATGAAAGTCGCCACTGACAAGTTGCCAGTTGTCCGGGCTAATGGACAGATGGAGTTACCCCGGCAATCAGAGTTAGCTCCGTCTCCTAGAAATATCTGTACGGTTTGAGAATTTTTTTGAGGACAGTAAGCAACGCGTCGCTTCGAAACTTTACAGGTGCGTCTACAGGCAATTTTTATAAATTGTCATCTTTGTCTCATCCCTTAAAAACAGATGCACACTTCGAGAATTATTTTTAAGAGAACGAACTCACAGGTATTTTTCAAAATTTGCAGGTTCATTCGCTTATGTTTGAACTATATTCATGAATTTTTATAAATTTTCATCTTTGATAATGTAGTAGTTACAGCAATCGGAGTTAGTCTCATCCCTTAAAAACAGATGCACGCTTCGAGAATTATTTTTAAGAGAACGAACTCACAGGTATTTTTCAAACTTTGCAGGTTCATTCGCTTATGTTTGAACTATATTCATGAATTTTTATAAATTGGTACCTTTGATAATGTAGTAGTTACAGCAATCGGAGCTAGTCTCATCCCTTAAAAACAGATGCACACTTCGAGAATTATTTTTAAGAGAACTAACTCACAGGTATTTTTCAAACTTTGCAGGTTCATTCGCTTATGTTTGAACTATATTCATGAATTTTTATAAATTGTTATCTTTGATAATACAATAACTGGAATAATCGGAGCTAATCTCATCCCCTAAAAACAGATGCACACTTCGAGAATTATTTTTAAGAGAACTCGCAGGTATTTTTTAAATTTTGCAGATTCGTTCACATATGTTTAAACTATATTCAAGAATTTTTAAACATTTTTATCGTCAACAGTAACTGGAACAGTCAGAGCTAATAACGCTGAAACCCAAATTCACCACCGCCCGTCGTGCAGATCCACTTCCACAATATTCCATTCGCAAACCGTACAAGCAATTTATTCTAAAACTGCACTGACTAATTCGCATACGATTAAGCTACTTCCACGAATTTTTCAACGCGGCTATCCTCGAAAACTGCACAGTTAATATTACACATCTCCTCCAGCAAAGGCACTCGAATTTCATCGCGGGCTTTTGTGCCCGACTGTACCCCCGCGAGTAACCGCAGCAAGGGATTCTATTCGGTTGGTCGGCTACCCGAAACGAAGCGAGTTGAATCGCGGGTATAATTCCGGGAGGATTTTTTAATTAAACATTATTACGTTAAGCTGGTCGAGCAGCAGCAGCAGCAGCAGCAGCGGGCTGCGCCGCGTAGCTATTCACTGGACGCGTTTACCCGGGCATCTTGAAAGAGCCGAGGATTTGTAACTAGCTCGGTCAAGACGACCTTTCATCGTCCAGCTTTTCACCGAATCAAGTATCAAGTTATCGTACGATAGCCCGACGTATTTTTCCGGCTCTTTTGAGCGACCTCACTCTTTTCAACGGCCTCCATTTTAGTAGCCGCGCCATCGCGTCGCGTCGAACCGGCCCGTTTGTTCGCCCCTTGAAACCTTCTTTCGTCGACCTGCGGATCTTTTTACGAGGCTTCTAAATTTTTGCGTGTTTGCCCCGTTGTTAGAAGGAAAAGCGGTCTCGGTATTGTGCGTCCGGCCGGATTGCACCCTCTGGCTCCGGGCTCTTGAACGATTCTTGCCTCGAGAGCCTCGAGAGCTGTTCAGACAATTTCTCGATGCACGCGACTGCGCGATACTTGATGCATCATGGCTTCGGATCGCTCTGTCGCGCCTTCGAAGAGGAGTGCTGTCGGCGTTGGTTCTCGTTTGGCCGCGTTTTGTCTTTGAAATTAGACGAAGTGGAGGATCACGATCGTACGTCGATTTTTTAGCTTTGGGAAACGTTGCCAACATTTTTCTATTCGCGACTACAGTGAACTCTTTGACGGATTTTAATTGAGAGCTGGTTTCACGGTGTTAGCGGTGGGTTTTGGAATTTTTTGTGGGAGAAAGGACAAAGATTTTGAAATCTGCTTTCTCGTAGATGATTCTTTAGCGCTCGAATTGTGGTTTAACATTTTTTATGAGGCCTCGTGATCGTGGAATAGAACCTACAGGGTGTTCAATCTGTGATTTTTTAGTAGCGACGAGATTGAGGGTGGCTTTTGGATTTTTTATTGCACCATTCGATAGGGCTCCCTATGAAAACTTTGAAGACACCGGTTTTATAAAAATTTCGTAATCAGATATTGTTCGTACCTTTTTCCTTAATTTTTTTCCTAATTTTTTAATATGAAATCAAAAAATAGGTAAAAATCAATTCTTGTCGATATTTCTTCCCTAATAAAACAAAAATAGCAACTCACAATATACGCAAAACCATAGACTCTATAAAACCACCCTAGATCGCCCCTACATACACCTTGAACAGCTCGAACCCCCACTCAAGATTCAACAATCCGCAAAATGAGCGTATCAAATGAACGAGGCACTCGATCATCCCAAAATCGACCGTGCAGTGAAAGCAGTATTAACGAAACGGTAGACGCGGAGAAGGCAATCAGCCGTCGTATCATGCAGATTGGGTGGTCCCGGTATTTCGAATCAATCGCGCGTTTGGTGTTCCCTCCGTTCTCATGATTCGATATCCAGGGGAATTTGTATAATTCACGGGCCTGGCCGGCATTATTTAAGAAATTGCTTTGCTATGGTTTTATCGGGAGGCCGCCGAAACTTCCTACGGCACGATCTCATCAATATTTATGCGGACCACGTTCCAGCCAAGATTCCAACGATAGTATCGGCTTTTCTCGTCGCGTCGGCTGCTCGCCGATCTCTCTCTCTCTCTCTCTCTCTCTTTCTCTCTTTCTCTCTCTCTCTCTTTCTCGATCTTCTCTTATTACTACTATAACCTCCTATCGATATATCGCGGCCAAGACCACTTCCGGAAACTTTTGCCGGATTGTTATGACGAAACGTCTCGCCGCCGGATTCCGTGAGTTACAGCCCGGCACGAGCAATTTCAGATTTATACGCTCGATTGTGGAGCGCCTCGGCTCCCGCGATTTAAGTCGAGATATACTCGCGTTCGTAACGCTCCTAACACGGACAGCGGAGACGGTATCTCCGCTAGTAGACTACGGGGACAGCTTTGAGAAACGTCGCGAAATTTTTCTGCGCCGTTTCGCTGGGATTAAAGTGAAATCTTTGCCGTGTTTTATTTAACAGCTGGTTTTATGCTGTACACGTTCCCGGAACTTTTTGTCGTGAGAGAAATAACAAAGATTTTGAAATGAGGCGTTTTGCATTCTTCAGCGCTCGAACTGTAGTTTCACATATTTTTCTTTATTTTATTGTTTTTGTATGTATTCATGTATGTAGGATTTGACCGTGCAAACTTAATACCGATTAAAATGGTTTATTAAAAATATATTGTTTATTAAAACAAAATGGATAAAACAAATATAAACAGAACTCTACAATCGTACGTTAAACTCGACCACGTTCTCATTCGCTATCCTATCGTACTCTGCCCTCCGTCCAAACATTCACGCGCTTTTAACTTCATCCTCGGTCATTCTCTCCTTGTTTAACATTCATACTTTTTTTCATACTCATTTTTTTTTTAACATTTCATATTTTTATTTCGTTGAATTTCCGTTCGATCGCAATCATATGCTAAAACTAAAAGGCCCCGTATACCAGCACGACAATAAGCAGAGGACGTCGCGTAATTCGCAAAGATGTCGGATCCCCAGCTTCGCGATACTAATGGAAATGCGAAAGTCTTGTACAGTTCTCCGCGGGCTCGTCCGGACTCGGTAGAAAAAGACGACGATGGCCGGGCCGAGCGCGCGATTGATCGAACTTCGCAAATGTGTCCCGTCCCCGGATCCGTAGCCGCATAAAATTGGATAACCCGGTTTCGGGTGGTGCGGATCCGTTTTGGTTAATGGTGTGCCCGATCAAGGACGTCTATAAATTACGGACAGGCGGATAAAAGTTGTCGAAACGGGCCGCCGGGCACAGAGCCGCGATATTATTTCGCCGACGGCTTTTAATAACCGTTATCGGACCGCGACGCGCCGCCCGATTACGCCGGAAACCGGCGCGGCGCGGCGGGATAGTCGGATCGTTTCGGTTCAAATGAACCGGAAAACCGAATTAAACGGCCTGCGGAATATCTCTTTCCGCTTCTTCTTCCCCCGTTTTTCACCCCCACCCTTCGGGAACTTCGCTGGATCCGCGATGGAAGCTGTTTTGCAAGCTTCTGCGTGGAAATTGTTGAGAAATTGAATTGGGTCGTGCCAGGTCAGGTCGAATCAGTTTTCGAGGTCGGCTCGTTAAGGAATTTTACTTTGAAGTTAGGTCTCGGTGTGACGGAGTTTATAGGAAATTAGTCAGCGTTTAAGAGAGTCCGAGCGGATTCGACATTGACGGAGTTGATCGTCACGCTATAGTGGTGCGAACTTAGACCATATATACTTATAGACCCGGCATAGATAATTTTCCCTGTCCGAAAGATGAAGTCAGCTGAAGTACGCCTGTCAACGATCATTGCCTCGCTGAAAACACCGGTTCTCGTACGATCACCGAAGTAAAACAGCGTGGGGCGTGGAAGGCGCTTGGATGGGTGACCGCTCGGTAAAAAGACTACGATAAATTACATATACAGCTGAAGTACGCTATGACGTCAAAATTTTAAATGACGTCAGAATTTGGCATTTTATCATGAAATAATCAATATATAAACTGTATTTGAGATACAAATGTTTATTCTTTATGTTTCGTTAAGGTATAGTAATGAAAAGTATGAAGTAACAATAGTATTATATATTATCTATTTTAATTTCTTAGTACTGCTATCTTTACATAATTTACATTTATCTCGCTTGTGATTAGTTATTATTAAACTGCGGATTTTTATGTATTTATAAAATAATTGAGTAGATGAAATTCAAAATTGTTGTATAATTTAAAAAATTGGAAATGTCAATATATTTTTTGCAATCAATGTAGACAATTTTTATTTTGAATAAAGTTATTTGTTACACTTATTGATTAGTAAATAAAATCATTTTCGTCAATCTACTGCGTATTTCGGTGCTGGTCCAACGTTGTGTCGGCGTCGGTCTGCCGTGTCAGTCATTTTGAAATTATCTTAAGACTTATTTTGTGACGTCATGGTGTCCGATAATCTTTCGGACACTGAATTCTCGGTTTTCCTATACACATACTATACTTATGCCGGGTCTATTAGTATATACGGTCTAAGGGTGCGAACGGTCAATAGACGAAGCTGATCAGTAAGATTTTCGACAGATAGGTGGTGCGGGTCTAACGTTCTTGTCGATTTTTACGTTATCGTGGCGTTATTCGTAATATGCGACCGCGTCGTGTTTATATTGTAAAAATAAAACTTACAAATAAACTAATAAATAACTATAAAACTTATAAATGAAACAACAAAATTACGAGATAACAAATGCAAAACTGTTGGGTCTGCGATTTCTTCACGAAGCGCAAGGCTTCGATTTTCTCGAAACAATTCGTATTGTGTCTCGCACGTTTTGGGAAAACTTATCGTATATATATACTGCAGTCAGTTCGACGTGCTCGAAAATATACTACAGTACAGTGTGCGCGAAATTAGGGTGGATTTATGTCGTGATTTTGTTGGTTTCCAATTTGTTTAGAAAGTGTGGAGCTTCGAAACTTCACGAAGCAATTATCGTTTGGGAACTCTGGGGACGACACGCTCTAGGAAAATTCATTGTTCCACACAGATCCGTCAGTTCGATGCGGTTGAAAATATACTATTACACTGCAATGTGCGCGAAATTACAGGTTTAAGTCGTCATTCGGCAGTTCCCTGAATAGTTAATAAAATACAGACCGTTAAACAAAACGATCCTTCTCTATCTCCTGCACTTCAAATTGTAACATCCCGAAAACCGCTATTCGCTTGATTCTTCTTTTGCTTTAATCGGGAAGATTTATACTTTTACAATGACGAAATTCTCTGTTCAATTTTCCGAAAAGAAACAATAGTTCTTCGGCTACGTTCTAACATCAAAACTTTTCCGAGTCTCCGGAATACGCCCGACGAATAGGCTCGCGATACGCCCTATCGCCGGTGGTAAATCAGCCGCGGTTAATTACGTTGCTTTCGTCCGAGACTGGCCGTAAATGCGAGCTTCCAAAATTACGGCAGTAAACTCACGAGAACTCCGCTAATAAAAGATCACCCCCACACCGCGCGGCAGCTCGCATCGCGTTATTTATTTGCACCGCGGATTTCGTCTTCCGCCGATACCGCACCCTCTTTCACGATTTCACCCAGAGTTAGAGAGAGAGAGAGAGAGAGAGATCGTTTACGACTCGTCCCTCGATATTGCCCCCGGAATTTTCAACCCCCAGAAGCACGTGACCCTTACCTCGTCCCTCGCCCTTTCCCTCCCGTGTTCACCCGAGGAAGTCTTCAACACTTTTTAGTATCGACGCGGCCGTAAAACCGTCCCGGTAATGGGGCTGTCGAAAATTTTCGACGCTTCTTATGATTCAATTACCGAGAGCGGCGGATTTTCCGGTAGATAGGGGCGCGAAATGACAGAATCGAGATCTTCCCGCGGGATCTACAATTCTAACGAGCCGCGTTCTTCATCAATTTTTCATGAGCACCGAGGAATCGTGTACTGTGCAGAAATTGTAAGTTGCTCGGCAGATACAAACTGTTTTACGTATACAGTCGGTGTAAAAGAGTATTCGCAAGTCTTCAAACCGAACAACTTTTTTTAAGATTCGACCAAACGGTTTTTTGGAGATGTTACAAGGATAGGTTTACCAGTGTAAATAATTGTTTTTAAATATTGTTATCGGTCGCATTCGCGATGGAGAAAGTATTTGTATGTAATGATATTTGGTCCCCTCAGGGTTTCAAATCCATTCCACAACCTCTCCCTTTTCCAATCCTCAACTATCGCCTAATTTCCAATTTCAGCGGGACCTACTTTTTATTAAGGTAGCTATTTTGCCAACAACACGTGAAACGCACCCAGAGGGTCACTTCCCGGCTTTTTACCGAGCGGTCCCCGCCCTACGCCGTTTAACTTCGGTGATCGAACGAGAACCGGTATTTTCAGCGAGGCAATGGTCGTTGACTGCGAAGGAGAAAGTAAAGATTGCAATTTTTTCATTTTTCATCTCAAATATCAACGGTTCGGATAATCGACTTATACAAAATCGTGGATTAAGCGTGTAATTATGATTCAAATAGTATCGCGTCGGGTATCATTGTAATCAGAAAATTGTCTTAAACACAATGGTAGAAGTTTCATTAAAAAAAAAACCAATTGAAAGCAAAAAATTTCCATATCGAACCATATTCCGGGCCTCTCAAATGATGCAACCTGCGATGATGGACGTAGAATGTCGCGCGCACGTGCATATTTGTCTCAAGCTACCGAGGAGCTCGGAAATATTGGTGACGGGACGAAAGCATGCTTGCACGGAGAAGCGTATAGCAAGTTTTCTGTTCGAATTTCGAGTCAGCGGTTCGGAACGCGTCCGCGAATTACGGCCGCGCGATTAACGCTCCGGTGTCGCGAATTTATCAAGGAATCGCGCTGGTCGGTACCGCATTCTCGCTGGATTTTCGGCCGTGTAAGTCGGGGGAGGCGGTAATATGCTTGTCGACCACGGGTGATAATTTATTACTCCGGGGGCTTTGTTGCGGCCGAACAATGGCGGCCGCCGCGCCGCGCCGTGCTCGTGGCCCACCGACGCGGAAACCGGCCGGTCCAATATTGTCTGGCCAAGAATGTCCGTCACCCCTTGACAACCTAGCCTCTGCAACCCCACGGAAGAAGTTATTCGACCCGATGCACCGCACTCCACGATCAATTTTCTTCCGAGCAACTATGCCAACGGCCACGAACTTTCGACCGTTCCCAGTCAAAGACGCCGTTCAAGCTACCCCCGGGACGCCAATAAACGAGGATGCCGGGAAATCGTCCGGTTTAGGATACCTCCCATCTCTGCTCCAGGTTTTATTAACCCGAAGGAACGACGTTTTTTCGACTGGTTTATAGGCGCCTGCTCGTTCCGCCCCATGATTCTACAATATCTTCGGATTTAAGGGGGTATCCAACACTCTACGCCTAATAAAATGTAGGAAATGTAACATTTTTTCGCATATATAGAGATACTGTGAATGGCTGCTCTTTGATTTAGGGGACCAGAAATTTTGAACTTTTTTTTTTGTATCATCCATCAAATGTAGAAATTCCAAGTTTTAAGAGTTATGCGTGTTTAAAGTTCAGCGATTTTCTCCGTTTTCGACGGGCAAGGGCGCCGCCATGTTGGTACGTAGTGAGCGTCGCGCGTCGCTTGACGAGCGGTGCCGCTGGATGGCAGCACAAGCACGCGGTGATGTCGATTACGTAGATTTCCATCAACATGGCGGCGTTCTTACCTGTTAAAAACGGTGAAAAACACGCATAACTTTCGAATGACTGAATTCCTAGGATTGAAACTCAAATTTTGGCGTTATCTCGTCTAAATCTACGGGATTATATAAAAAGAAGTCCTAAATTGATGGTCCCCTAAAGCGAACACTAATCAACATTTATCTAACTAAATTATGAATGTTCAGACTGTCTCACTGACTAATTTCCTGAATAAATAATTCCATCGGATCAATCTTTCTCCTCTGTACGTATTTGTAAAAATTGTGAAATGTTACGCAGCCGAAAAAACACGGTAAAATACCGCCTAAACATAATAAATGGAGCGCTCTTTTTTTGTGAAAATGTACTACACCGTGTCACGGCCAGTAACCCGACCATTCTCAGCGAAAACACAGTCAGAGGACTCGTGTCCAGGTCCACATCAGCGTTCCAGGATCTTTTTGCTCACCGTGGTTGGTTGATAGGGATTTTTCAAGCGCGAGCCCGCCCCGATGACAAACGACCGCGCATAATTCTGCTCTCGATGAATATTATGGAGTTGGCCCGTGGCGGCGCGGCAATCGTATTTCGTTTTTATCGTACGTAGGTACACCGTTGCTGGCCGAAAGCGTGGCACCGAGGCCCGGTGATTCATGAAGGAGAACAGTACGATTTGATAACCGAGTAATAAAACTACCCTTGTGATTTATTTGTGGTCTTCCGTCCTGCATCTCGTTACAAAACAATCATTAAAAACATTTAGAAATGTAAAGTTCTATTCTATACGAGGAGATACTCGACCCTCTCTGTATCGTATTAGACGTGCAAATTAATTCGTAACCCTTTGCTCGTAAGTTTATTGACTATTTTTTATTAAAAAACAACTAAAACTTGACGTTTTACCGGACCCTTTTTGTAATTTTTTTAATAAATCTGATAAAGAGAATGAGTTTCAAGGGTAGTTATAGGGTGAGCACGGTTTAACGAATCATATTTCTTCCACTCTGCTCAGAAAAAAATCACGAAAAAAATTATGAACATTCTATCTAATGGCACACATACTAGTGAATTATTTCAGAATTTTTCGTTGCAAAATCGATTTTTTAAAAAATCCGGAAGCATAATTTTTAATTGTTTTTAAAGATTTTTCGGATTTTACGAACAGGTTTAAAAAAATTGAAAATATTCAAAAATTTAAAAAAATGCGAATTTACATTTTACTATGATTCCATTATAAAGGGTGCAATCCTCGGTAAAAATCGACTTGTATCACCGCCATATGGATAGTTAAACCATGAACGATCCGAGTTGCTCTCAATTTAAAAAGTCCTCGAGTTCCCAGCCGGCTAATCTCGCGTTGTAAAAATCGGTGATCTGCTGGTTAGAATGATTTGCATTCCCCGTAGCCGCATGTTGCAGCAAAAAAAACGCACGCGTTTCCGTGCGTACAGACGACGCGACGCCGTTCGTTTCGACGCGGATCTGACTTTAATTGCGCCGGGACACGGCAGTGTGTTCCTTTCTCTTTCTTCTTTTTTACAGCCGGACAGTTTAAATGAACACTCCGAAGCAATCAAGCGGCCGTAATTGATCACGATAGTGCGCGGCCACGGTCCCGTGGCGCGCATTCGACCGAAATGCAATAAGTAACGCGTTCCATTGCGGCGCGACGCGGCGTGGCAGCGGGGTCTCGCGTTTGTTGTTCCTACGCGTTTCTTCCTTAATTAAAGCTGCATTAGTCGGCGATACGGCGAACGCGCCTCCTCTCCGAGCTGAATTTAATCGCGCGGCGGAACAATACGAGCTGGATTATCGGCCGGATTTGCATATTCCGTGACCTCGGGGACCGCTATCGGTCGCATCGCTTTCCCCGGTACACGGGCATAAAAATTCATGGAAAAATATGTGGCCGTGGTTTTCCCGCGACACCGGTCCATTTTTCTTCCGTGAGAAACGCTTTTCTCCGTTCATCAATTAATCGTTTAAAGTCTCGGTGCATCGACCGCGGTGCGTTGTTAATTTTTTTTTCTTCGCTCGGCTCAAGAAATTCTTACAACTTTTTAAGATCTTGTAGCCGAAGCTTCGCAGAATCGGTTTTTCTTTTTTATTCGAACGACAAAAATTTCCGAGTAAATATTCACTTTAGAACGTTACGTTTAACGGAGTTGATCGAGAATTGTTCGAATTTCGTAAATAAACGTGGTTATAAACGTGCTTCGAACCGGACACAGTCTGGTTATTACATTCGCAGTCTGGTTATAACCCGAGCGAACGGTTTGTTGCATAAAAAATGAAACGAGGTCCGCGTTAAATTTAATTATAATACAACTTCCTTTTTAATCTGTTCCGCTCCATCGCGTCTGCTATAAATCCATAAGATCCATGGACTATTCTTCCGCTCTGACCTTTCATTGAAATTTCGCTGGCTCCAGTTATTTTCGCTGTACTACCCCTCCCCTCTCTCTTTCTCTTCTGGCTTTTGCAATTTGCATCGCAAACTTTCCTCGCTTTTTCTCTTATCTTCTTTTCGTCTTTCGATTCGTCAACGAATCCACAGAACACAGGTGATAACTTTTTTTATTATTTTCTGTCTACGATTAAAAAGTTTTAGAATTGTTCGGAAATCCACGGTCTTGTTACATATGGAACGTCCGATTTCAGAATGCAAATCTTATAAAGCGTTTTGATCAAGGAATGCTAATACTACTAAGATGCAAAGCTAATCCTTAATATCATACGCTCAATGTTCATTTAGATTGTCTAATTTTAGTTTTAAGTAAAGTTTATGTCAACGTCGATCAATAAGACTTTCGTAAAGTCCTTTCATATTTGTGGAGAAAATAACTTATTGGCGATAGCATTATATGATTTTTGGTCAGAATGTGATATTCGCTGATGATAAAAAAGTCTATAATATGTCGATAACAATCTTGTAAACGAAGAACGTGAATGAGTAAAAAAAATCAATGTTTACCATGATACAATCAAAAAACTTGAAATTCATTAACAAAATACGTTGATTACAATGATCAATACGTTCATCTAGGGAAAAAGTTGCTGTTCAATGTTACTGTCGAAAATCGGACATTGCATATGCAACCCCATTATATTTTACAAATAATTCTCATTTTGCATAAAAATCCGCGTTTATTAAAATTATTAAAGCCAGAAAGACATCTTTATCCGAGACTCCTGTTTCGTGCAATTAATGTGGAAAGTTTTTGCTTTGCGCAAAGATCCACAATGTACTAATTAATAATGCACAGCGGTTACTTTCCGCTCGCAGTTTCCCGAACGGCGCGCCATGAGAAATGAATCAGTGCACACGTGGCTCAACCTTAATCCGGGGGTACACGTGGATGCATGATGCAGTGGGATGCAGCGAGATCTGGTGCACGCCTTCGGCCATTCCCGTCACCTGGCTCTCGCGCCTGTACAAAGCCAGTTCTCGTCGGCGTAACAGCCAATAAAGATGTTGGGGTTATGTGTAAAATGAGGCAGCGTGGGTTTCGATATATATGAAATAAAAGTTATATTTAAATTGATAATAATAAAGACCTCGGATAAAGATGTCTTTCTGGCTTTAATAATTTTGATAAACGCGGATTTTTATGCAAAATGAGAATTATTTGTAAAATATAATGGGATTTTCGACAGTAACATTGAACAGCAACTTTTTCCCTAGATGAACTTATTGATCATTGTAATCAACGTATTTTGTTAATGAATTTCAAGTTTTTTGATTGTATCATGGTAAACATTGATTTTTTTTACTCATTCACGTTCTTCGTTTACAAGATTGTTATCGAAATATTATAGACTTTTTTATCATCAGCGAATATCACATTCTGGCCAAAAACCATATAATGCTATCGCCAATAAGTTATTTTCTCCACAAATATGAAGGGACTATACGAAAGTCCTATTTATCGACGTTGATATAAACTTTGCTTAAAACTAAAATTAGACAATCTTAATTAACATGGAGCTTATGATTATTAAATGAAGAAAAAACTTCGATTACACGTTTCACAATCGATAGATAATATTTTTAGTTTATCATTATAATTAATATTTTTCTCGGTAATGGTAAGCTGAAAATAAATAAAAAGCGGAACAAAGGTAACATAAATTCTCGAAGGAGACTATCCCGTACGAAGCAACGAACAGAGGATGGCAAGAAGATAACATAATTAACAACAGGTACAGCAAAGATAACAAAGGTACAGCGGCTGACAGCAAGGGAAGAGTTTGTCGCAAGCTCGGCCGTAAGGCGATTGCGTTCAATTCGAAACTAGAATCGCTCGAGGGAAAGGATACAGTACTCTGGGCATAGATGACAAATTATAGAAGTCGGGGTGGAAGGGGCAACGTTAAGCCGGGGTTGGCCCTCTCCGCGGGGAGGGGGAGACAAACAAAACCCAAGTGCCATTTTAAAAGTTCCGGGCTTCGAGGCTATCGGAGTTAGCCCACGGGTCTAGTCGGGAAGAAGTTTCTTTCCGTAAATCTGAAAGTTGTTCGCGCCGCTCGCAATTTATATCGCGGGCAAAGACTTCTTCCGACCGGAAGTACGATTGTTTCTTATTGCGATAGTCTCGAACTTCCGCCATTGTCCCACATGCGTAACACTATTCGCGTGGACGTGCGATGGTGACTGTTTTTGCCGGAAACGATTCCCGATACAACGAATTTTGTTGGTAACATCGGATGGCTCGTAAAATAATTTAGAACAATGTTATAAATACAACCTTAGCATTATTGTCTCGCTAACAGGTCGTTCGACTGTGGCGTTAATGCAGTCGCGGAACTACAATACCGCTCAAACTCGCAACGCGGGGAGGGGGGCGTTATCGGAGGGACTCCACAATTTTTTTATTTATTACTTCGTAAGTTTACTGACATTATCCTTAATTTAAATTAAATTAAAAGTACACTGACAAAAAAAACATACTTTTTGCGTTTATTGAATTTTTACAGTTCCCCTTCCTAAAAAGCATTAAAAAATCTCAATCCTATAAAAATATCGGAAGAAAAAAGGAGGCCCAAAATTTTTGCAATTATTATCTTGTAATTTTACTGAAATTATCCTTAATTTAAATTAAATTAAAAGTACACTGACAAAAAAAACATACTTTTTGCGTTTATTGAATTTTTACAGTTCCCCTTCCTAAAAAGCATTAAAAAATCTCAATCCTATAAAAATATCGGAAGAAAAAAGGGGGCCCAAAATTTTTGCATTTATTATTTTGTAATTTTACTGAAATTATTCTTAATTTAAATTAAATTAAAAGTACACTGACAAAAAAAAACATACTTTTTGCATTTATTGAATTTTTACAATTCTCCTTCCTAGGAAGCATTAAAAAATCTCAATCCTATAAAAATATGGAAAGAAAAACGGGGGCCAAAAATTTATAGTTGCGCGTTAATGAATCTATCGAGAACCCCACCAATCCAGAGAAATGTCCAAAACTCATCTTCGCGGGGAACTTCAAAAAGACCCGAAACTACTTCCAACTTCCGTCCGAACGTTACCAATGGCGCGCTCCATCGATTATGCCCGCAATGCATTACCTACCGTCTCTCACAGGTGGCAACTTTATTCCCAATATCTCTAAAAATATGCGTTCGCACGAACCCGGCACCAATTCAGCCGCACACATACACATCGACTGCACTGTACCCTCGCACTGAGTCGGAGAGGGAAAAAGACAGACGGAGGGTAGGGAGGAGGGGTGGGAGCCGTCGCGCGAATTTTCGGTTGAGGAACGATGGTTTGATCAGCTGCGCAATCGGCAGAGAGCCGCCTAACGAATTTACGCCGGCGGGATTACACGTTCGTCGCACGTTCGGCGCATCACTATTCCGGCTGGGCTCGTCGCAGCTCGCCAGTCGACCGGGCTTTATGTCGCCTGGAAAACGCAGCCAGCGCCAACGCAGGCCCGCTGACCGTAAACTGCAAACCGGTAAACGAACGACGACGTGTCCGAGCTATGCCAAGGTGTTGCCGCAAATCGCGGTGCGCCACAAGCTTTAGTGCACTCGAAACTACACCAGCACTCTAGCACACTGCCGCGCCGCCGCCACGCCGTTCCGCGAAAACCTGCCCCACGAAATTTATTTGCCGACGATTCTTATCGAAAGCCCCCGAAGTCGAATTTCGAAATGGTCAATCCAATACCACTGGCGTAAATCAATTAATCCTTAGTTTGTTGTAGATCAACGTCCGATCTACTTGGAATCGGACAAAGCGTAGAGACGGATAAGATGGTCAAAAATGCACCGAAGTCAAATTGATTTTTGGTCACACCATTCGATAGAGCTCTCAAAGAAAACCCACTGTGACAACTGTCAAGTCGGTATCCCCACCACAAGGGTAATTACAGGGTGGACTTGATTTTTGCGATTATGTTCTTAGAAAACATCGATGAATACCTAATAGCACGACTGTGATTTTTTTCAGAATTTTTGATGACAAAATCGATTTTTCGAAAAAATCCGAAAACATAATTTTATTTATCTGAAAAGCTCTCAAGTCGTTTGAGTGTCAAATGTATTGACTTTTGAAGGTTATCCACTTAACGTGTACCTGCACCGAGTTAGCAGAGTTAGGCGATCGGGCCTCGGGATCTCGATGAAATACCCATTCAATTTCGACGAACGACATTTAGGCGACCATGTGCGAGCTTCTTCTCGCCGTGATGGTAGTAGAAATGTAATTGCGTTCGATTGTACCGCTTCCCGGACGAATGATTGAGAGCGAGCCAGCAGGGCATCGTGTGGGAGGAACGCCGACTTCGAGAGGGCTTAGCCGCGAAATTAATGGACGGTAATTTACTCCCTGATAGGGAGTATGGACTCAACAGAGAGCTGGGGAGGTTGAACAATTCTAATGAATGCATTGTTTGTTACGGTGTCTCCGGGAAGTTGAGAAAGCTGATTGCTGTATCGATTTCTCGAGTATGAACATTGTTCGTAGCCCTTGACTGCTTCTCAATCTGGCATCGTGTCGGTCTAATTCCTTGTTCGGATTGACATCGAGATACGCATCGCAACGAGATCGAAAGGGCTTCGATAGGAATCGATATACACAAAGCGCGGTGAACCGTTCGACAAAACGAAAGCAAACACTCGCCGAGTGGTAGGCAAAGAAAATCTGAGCATGTGTGATTTTATTGCAGACACGTTCGCGAGCAAGGTGGCCGCCTGCCAGGACAAGTACGCCGACGCGAGCGTGGGAAACGTGACCGGAAGTAACGCGGTGAACGTCTTCCTGGGGATCGGCATCGCGTGGAGCATCGCAGCCATTTACCATGCCTGCCACGGCGAACGGTTCGAAGTGGAACCCGGCAAGTCAGTACCGATTCACCGTAAACCCTTGCATCAATTATTTACATGACATTTTTCAAAGTAGCTCCTCATCCGACTCCGCCCCTTTCCTTTTTATGCTCTTCCTTTCGCTGTTATTACACTTTACATAGCGTGTTTCAATATGTAGTTCCACTTGGCTCCACCCTCTGAGGGCGTAGTTTAACGCAGCACCGTCCCCTGTGGGCGTAGTTTCACTTGGCCCCGCCATTTTTTATTATAACACATTTTCTTAGTGAAATTTCCTATAGATCTTTCTTTGTCCTTTTTAAGCACTTTTTTCACTATTATTACGCTTTGTATAGCGTGTTTCAATATGCAGTTGCACTTGGCTCCACCCTCTGAGGGCGTAGTTTAACGCAGCTCCGTCCCCTGTGGGCGTAGTTCCACTTGGCTCCGCCCTTTTGTATTATAACACATTTTCTTAGTGAAATTTCCTATGGATCATTCTTTGTCCTTTTTAAACACTTTTTTCACTATTATTATGCTTTGTATACCGTGTTTCAATATGTAGTTGCACTTGGCTCCACCCTCGGTGGGCGTAGTTTCACTTGGTCCCACCCTTTTTTTAATTATAACACAGTTCCCTTGTAAAATTTCCTCTGGATACTTCTCTGTCCCTATTGATAACAAACGTTCTAAGCTCAATCTTAATTTCCTTGAGACCTTTCTTCCTACCAATTTACCTTAATCTTTACCTACATTTGTCTGAATATGTACAGTGTTTTTTAGAGCATAAATTAGTTTGGCTCCGCCCATTTCGGATGCCACGCCTTATCGACCGACCTGTAGCCCCGCAACTTAATTTAAACTTTCAAAGACACTTTCTTTCATTCGAACCAAAAGGGATAGAGTTGCCCGCCACGTAGGCTCGATCCTCGAAAGTCGATTTTCACAGTGGACCTGATACGAAAACGAGAAAACTTCCACAGAGGAACCATCTCCTCGAACTTCGGGCGAGGAAATCGACGCTTGTCGTTAACTCTTTCTACACTTTCTATGCGGAGAGATTTTCCCCGTGGAAAGTCCTCGGGAAAAGAGCGTGTTCAACACGGAATCCACGTTTATCCTAACGATATTGCACGCTTCCGAAGCTGTTCGCTCCGATCGATTCAAGAGATTCAAAGGACCAAGAGGCTCGTCTATGAGACCCTACATACCGATTAAAATTAAAATTCCGCGTCGGAGGCACATAATACGTTCTCGGCTTGCCCTCGAATTCTTGGGGGAGCGAGCCTGCAAATGAGAATATTGCGAGCTTGAACTATTACACGTAGCGGTATAAATTCCTGACATATTGTATACTGCGGACAATGTTGAACAACAGTGTCCACATAAAAAAAACCTATCAAACTTCGTGAAAGAAGAAGTCAAGGAGAAAGAAGTGATACAAAAAATTTGCTTTCAACTGTAGGCAAACTCTTATTAGTAGACTGCTCTATGCAAAATAAAAATTGTCTGAATCGATTACACGAAACAGAAGCCAAAATTGAATGTTATTTCTTCCCTTGATGATTTTAATAGAGATAGAAATCATATAGTGACATCTTCAATTATCAAAATTTTTCAACAATTTTGCATTTCATCTACTCAATTTTTGCTATAAATGCAGTCTACTTCTTAGTAATAATCGAAGAATTATAAATTCAATTTTATAACGGCTGCCTTTAATTATCAGCGGATCTTTATGAAAATAGAAACAATAAATAGAAATAAACTAAAATAGAAATGTGTCTTCTTTCTTAATTTGTTTAACAGCTATGAAAATAATACAACAATATTTTTTGTCGTAAATGCATAAAGCCCGTGTCTAATTATCATCTTATCAAAAGAAAGCTTGGCTGCTTCGGTTTCCAAGGATCGAGAAGTATTTCGCGTGGTTTAACAGCGAACCAAATAGCAGCAATAAGCCAAAAGTAACAACCAGGAGAGAACAGAGAGACAAATCTCGGTTTCACGATCCGTCGAGAGATCTTCGGGTGGAATGAAGAGAACATTGGAAAGCGGATTTAAGGGGCAAGATGCTTATCCGTGGCGCGATGCCTTGACTCGACGCGACTCGAAATCGAATAAGGCGACGGATAAGGACGAAACAATATCTGCTGGATCGAAAGAGAGAGAGAGAGAGAGAACGTGGCCTCGATAACCGGCCGTCGCGTCGTATCTCGTTCGACGTCTTCACGCTCGAATAAACTCCCCGAAGAAATTTGGCCCAACGATGCTCACGCTGAAACCTGGCCAGTGACGATGACAGTGTCTCCTGGTTGGTTCACTGTTATCCTCGACGTATTGGCAGCAATACTTCCCTGCACTATGTATAGCACCGATGTCCTATCCAATATCGGCGACAGCTTTTACTCGTCGATCAGGATTCAGATTTAACCCTCGTACCTACTTGAGGACGTGACACATTCTTCGCGTGATGGACGATACACCTGGGACCGCTTCTCTTCTTTTGATTTAATATCTGAAATATTGCAACAATCTTAATAGATTCATATAGAATCATTTACAATTTTTTTGGTTAGTATATCTTAGCGCCAATATGTTTCGGGCCGAATCAGGGACAGCTACCGATACAGTAAATGCTCGATCCTAGTCTAAACGCTGTGTTTGGCACGGACAAGTAACGTGTAGGGACATGCTTTTTAGTTTATGACTGCACTCAGATATCTATCGCGCCGACCGCGCCGAGCGAAGCTTCAATAGAGAGCCGAACATCCGGATCGCATGACCGAAGCGTGTCGCCGTCGCCAGCACAGTTTAAAGGGCCGCGTGTTAATTTTTTATTATTTTTTTATGGGACTTTCACTGGCTTGTTTCTGGCATTTTTCTGATTAGAACAAGACCAAACACAATATAATTTGGCCCATATTTACTCTACGTGTGAACTGTGCTGGCGACGTCGACTGTTCGCGTCTCCTTCTTTCCAATACGCTGTTCGTCGTTGCCTTCGAAACTTTCATCGTCCATAAAACCACTTAATACAGTTCAAATTATATCGTGTTTGGTGTCATTTTAATCAGAAAAATGCCAGAAATAAGGTAGTGAAAGTCCCATAAACAAATAATGAAAATTAAGAGATTTCTAAAATCGATTGATGGTGTCAATGTAGTGGTGTTCACACCGATATACCCGAGCCTACATCAATCGTCGCCGCCCTGCGAAGCGGCGCGGCGTTGACAGCCGGTGGAGTGAGTAGGCACTGGACAGAGATCGTAGTAAAGACCCAGGACAGGGATCGCGCGATTACTGTACTTGTAAGCACGGCGACCGCTGAGAGTCGGCCGATGTTTTGAGCGACGACCTCTGAGAATCGGCCGGTGCTTTGAGCAGCGACCTCTGAGAGTCTTCCAATGTTTTGAGCAGCGACCTCTGAGAGTCTTCCGATGTTTTGAGCAGCGACCTCTGAGAGTCGGCCGGTGATTTGAGCGACGACCTCTGAGAGTCTTCCGATGTTTTGAGCAGCGACCTCTGAGAGTCGGCCAATGATTTGAGCGGCGACCTCTGAGAGTCGGCCGATGATTTGAGCGGTGACCTCTGAGAGTCGGCCGATGATTTGAGCAGCGACCTCTGAGAGTCTTCCGATGCTTTGAGCAGCGATCTCTGAGAATCGGCCGATGATTTGAGCGGCGACCTCTAAGAGAGTCGGCCGATGCTTTGAAATCGGTGACAAAGACACCGATCCCTAATTGCCGATTGCCGACGCTACCGTTGACGCGACGTCATCGGTGACGTGTCGGATGAAGAACCAATCGAGATGATTTCTGGGCGGATCTGGCCACGGAGTGGGAAAGGCAAGGGTGCCTTCTGGTAAGAGGACTGTGTTAGATCGCTCAGCACTTACCCCAGAACCGTCTAGGCGTAATGTTCTTAGTTTTCGAAAACCTCTGCTCTCTCGTTTTTTTTTTACCATATTTTTAACATATATGTATACTCGTTAGGTATACACTTATATGTTCGCTATAAGCTTCGAAAAATTCGTTCCCATCGGTTTGTTAGTCTTATAATTTACAAAATAGTGACACTTTTTCGTACACGTCTGTAAAATCAACAATTTTTAAGATATCGAGAAATCATCGGTCATTAAAGACTGCCACATTGAAATTCGAACAAAATCCGAGACAGCGTAGCAAAGAAAATGCCCCTAAAAGCTAGGACGAACCCGGGGAAGTCCGGTTGGCAGCCCTAACTGCATCTACAGTTGCGAGAAACGCGTCGGTAAAAAATGAGTGTACACATTTTCCAGGATAGATAAATCGCGAGATCGAGCGAAACGATAATTTGGATCATGAACGGGTCCTATTGGTACGGACAACGCGTATCGAACGTGGTCGGGTGTTTCCCCGCGAAAAGTGGAAGGAGGTTCGCGATTCGGTAATGAATATTTACGCGGCGCAGACTGCGCGCGGTTCGAGCCACGGGAATCGTAGCTCAGCCCGGTAATCAGGCATTTCCTATGCAAGAGAGAACGCGTTTCCACGATCCGCGGGCCGAGCTCAATTTTCTCCGTTCACTCCGTTCACTCCGTTGCCGGTTTCGCTGGCCCGGTCCCGGTTCCGCGCGAGATTCACGAGTTACACGAGCTCCGCGACTTACCCGTGAACGCTGCCCCTGGACAAATATCATTTTTCCAACGTCCAACATTGACAGCGCCGCCGGAGCCGTTACATCTCCGCGTTGCTGGATTTTTAATGGTTGGCGACCCAAATTTTCGCGAACACGGCTACCGAAAACGCGATTAATCCGAAAACAATGGTCGCCGGACGATTTTCGAGCAGAAACGGATTGGAAATAAAGTAATCCGAGGGCTGTTAATTTGTAAAAAAGAGCTGCGCATCAGGCAAACGCGTCAGCTGTTGACGTGATTGATCCCCGACGCGGTATTGTCCGACGTTGATCCGTCGGGAAGCTCATACATCACTGCAGAGTTGCAACAGATGCGGACAAGCGATCCTAGTTGCGCAACGATGACGCAGATGGCGCGTCCCTGTCCCCGATCGGTTCCGCCAGATATGTTGTTATTGTATTTCGATCGAGCCGACATGGATCTGTCATTGATCCGTCCGTGTCGCTGCCATCCGAAATCGTCCGCGAGAATTTGCAAGATCAGCCTACAGAACGGTGTGCAATTCTATCTCTTTCACAAACTATTGACCTGTACTCAATTTTGATTTTTCTGTAAAAATTGAGGGTTGTGATAATTTTCTCTACCGCACAGATTCACA
>CM052221.1:3517692-3556349 GCA_028454225.1 Lasioglossum leucozonium | reverse complement strand
GGGGGGGGGGGGGGAGTGGTCAGTGGAAAAAGGGCAGTTCTCTGATCGATTTATCGTTCTGTTTCCAGGACAGAAGGGAAGTGGAATCGAAGGGGTGCGATTTCGCTGGGCGAACGAACTCACCTTGCCGGTGAACACCTGCTACCGGTTAAGCTTCCACCCTATTCCCCCGATCCGGGACGATTTAACAACGAACGAGACCGCGTGACGTCACAGTGTGCGAGTGCGTGAATTAAGAAAAATAAATGAAAGAGTATACATGGGAACACTTCCGGAATGCGTCGGGCGAACGAATGTGAAAAACTACCGAGAACCACTGGTGCGTGTGAAAACAAAAAAAAAAAAAGAAATTAATAAATAAACGTTCTGAGAAGATGAAACACTGCTGCTGCGTTGGGACGACGATGAAAGAGAAAAAGATGATGATGATGATGATGATGACGATGTTGATGATGATGATGATGAATAACAGAAAGTGAGAGAGGAGACGAAGCGAATGAGGAAGAAGCGTGCGAAGACTACAGTGAGTTTGCCTTAACATAATTTAACGGATACCAGTCACCAGAGGATTACAATAGGTAAGAGGATATTAAAACGCGATCTAGTCTCAAGCCGTGCCTCGTACGTTCACGGCCGTCGAATTAATTGATAGAATTATGTATACACACGTACATAGATACAAAACATACTTACATGCATGGGTACATACATACATACACATAGAGATGTTACTACATACATAAATACATACATAAATGCATACATAAATGCATACATGTGTACACACACACGTGCATATTTACACAGACACATTGGGGGTTGAAAACTGTATTAATATTGATCATACAAAATACAACTTTCTTACTTAAATTGCAACAAGCTGGAGTGAAACAAAAATTTATGTTCTTCCTTAATATATTTTTTAACCATCCTATTGTTTTTATTGTTTTAAATTATACCCAGTCTATTGATTACGGTTTTTGAAATAGTTGTGAAGAAGTTTTTTGGTTTGATCGACTGGCAGGAATTGTTAATTTAATTTCTTTTATGGTTTCTGTTTTGGTTCGTTTGTTGGTTCAAATTGTTCGTTGTATTGAATATAAAAATTGAGACACAAACAGTATATTTTTCATGAGTGTATACAATCTTTTTTTTATATTAACACAATTAGATAGAATATTGTTTACAATGTCGAAGTTCATTGACAACCAGTGGAAGATCAGAAGAAATTTTAATCTAAAGAATACATAGAGATCGATGTAAAAAATGCAATATGAAAAACCAAAAATAGGAATCATATACGAAGCAGATATACCGTTTGGAAATTTTGATGGTTCATAACAGTAACTCTGAATAAAATATCTTTAGAACTGTTTTAATCAGAACTTTTATATAATATTTTTAAACAATTATTTACAGTACAGTTTCAAGCCTTGATGCATATACAAACACATTCGCAAACAGACGTGCTATAGTGAATATGTTACACGGAAGCAGTCACACGGACACAGTAAATAGCGTATTTATTTAATCCTCCGAGGAACACAGGTTTCTATGGTATTTTAGTAGCGGAACTTGCGACACCTATTTCGAGAGAAACCGGTGTCGCTAATTTTCTATTAAAGTGTATTATTAACGATAGAGGAGCAACGAACCGAGCTCCGATCAGCCGAGCCTCTTCCAACGATCCTACGATCGAAGATCCATCGTCTGGAACCCATAAACCAAGAGAATTCAACATTTACTTAATACTGGAACTGTCAAAGTTTTAAATTTATTCGATTAAACAAAAATGCAATTCAATCGTTACAGATCCGTTTCATTGAAAGTTGTTGAAATTGCGATGATGTGTTTATGGGGAATTTAGCCTAAAATTATTTAGCCTAATTAACAAATAAATCGATGATCCGACAAAGGATAATTTTGATTTTCCCGAGAGTTCCAGCATCGATAAATTAATACAGGGATTATCTTCGAAGTTTAGGTCACAGAGAAATTCACTATGGTCTATGGGATTGTCAGGTTCGTGATAGATCGCTAAAAAAGCCGGCGCGGCGGATCGGATCGGATCGATTTGCATCGCAAACGTCCGAGTCGCAAGCTCCGAGAGAATATCGGGTCGACGACGCGAGCCAAAGCAAGGGAATGTACAATGGATGCAGGAATTTTTTCACAGAGAAACTCGCGGAGAAAAGGATCCGCGGAATAGATAGACCGGAGATCGTAAAAATCAGTCCCGCGAGGATTCGAACCGCTTTCAAGTTACTCTACTGCGAGGAAACCTCGTTCCCTGTACAATGGGTCGCGGAGCTGGGCAAAGTATTGGCCCACTAAATTTTATGGGGCTTTGTGTCATCGTTTTATGCCGGGGAAATAGCGTACCGATGCTCTCCGGATATTTTACCAACTTATTTCACAAGGAAAAATTGTACGGTGTATTTATTTAAAGATTTATTAACTGAGAATATTGTGGAAAATAGAAAATCCCCTGGCAATATCAAATTGCCAATCAGCCACAACCGAATTATTAAAATTAGAATTTACTTATATTTTGCAACGAATTTACGTTACTAGACACAATGTCTTGTGTAAAAAAGTCACACTGCAATATTGTTAAAAAACTATTGTGTACAAGGTTGAACGAAATTCATTGTGCAAGCAATTAGAGACATAAATGTTTTATTAATTTCGTATGTGTCGATTTCAATGATTCTATGACTCGATCATTCAAGGATTCAATTATTCGATGAATCGATGATTGAATGACTCACTGATTAGAAGATTCAATGACTCACTGATTAAAAGATTCAATGATTCACTAATTAAAGATTTAATGATTCGATGATCCGATGATTCAATGATCCGATAAGTCGAAGATTCGAAGATTGGATGATTCGATGACTCGATGATTCAAAGATTCAATAATTCGATAATCCAATGATTCAATAATCTAATAATTTGATGATTCGATGATTTGATGTCTCGATGATTCAATGATTTAACGATTCAATGACTCGATGATGCAGTGATTCAACGATTGAATAATACAACACATTTGTAATATACAATTATAATCGTTCGAGTAATGAAATAATGATTCCGCACAACTGTGATTGGTGAAAGATCCTCGAAATGGATCGAGATAGTGGCTCGGTCGTCGTCGATCCGATCGCCAGCTCAGCGACGATTTGGGGCGCGTTTGTTGTTTGTTAATGATCGTTAGGTAGCCTGAAGGAGCATAACGATTAATTACAAGATTAATTACCGCGGCTCGCAGACCGATAACACAAAAGGCGGCCTTCGCTCGAACGTCTAGGTTCTCTCGTTGGTGTTCACTGCCTTTGATCGAGGGTCGCTTATCGTTCGCGACGCGTTCAGGATACAATGTCGACGAAGTCGTCGGGAAGAATTGCGACACGAGCGATTATTCGCCAGAAAAATACACCTGTGTTATCACCCTTAGAACAATGCACATCCGGCCGCTCTAGATCCGAATCTCCATTAGCAAGAGAAAACACACTAATTAACCCTTTGCAAACCAATAAATAAACAATAAATCTGTACATTATCTTTTGTAATTGGTTGAACGTACCTGTTTCGCCAGTAAAACAAAAGTGTTGTATAATAATGATTATATTAACGAATATATTATATTGATTGAATTGACGAATATATTGTTGAATATGGTGTAGTAATCATTGGATAAATTTTTGCGTTTTTCAAAATGATTTTACACTTAATAATTATTATATTCGTCCACATATTATATGAATGATATCAAACACATTTCTCTTAATATAATAATTATTACATTTATTTGAATGAGTGTGATTATTACATTGATAAGAATGTGTTCCATATTGTTCCTGTATGCATGTGTTCATTTTAATATAACGATACAATTGATCGCGTTTATTGTTTAACGGATGTCCATTAATATGATGATTATTATACAATCATTTGAATAAATCCAATAATCTATAGAATAACAAATATATTTGACGAACGTCCGTTAGATATTCTTTCAGAATAACAATAAATAACTTTCTTACTGCCATAAGACCGTGTAAAGGGTTATAAACCATGATGTCCCAACGCATTTTAAACCGTTTTATGTTCAATGAATGTCCATCGTCAACAATTTCACATTTGCATTTCTACACTGTTAAATCTTGGCAAGTTCAATTGTAAATACATATAAATAAAGAAATCAAGTAGAAGTGGCAATTTCGTTTTAAACATTTCCTGTGAAAATATTTGTTGGGAGACTATGGAGAACTATTAGACGATCTTCAGCGGCCGAGACTATATCTAGCCTGACTATAGCAAATCCGTGACAATGAGAGAGCTAATCGAGAATCATCGCGACTCGATATTCGAAGTCATGCGCTCTCTCTCTCTCTCTCTCTCTCTCTCTTTCTCTCTCTATTTACCTGTGCGAAATGTTCTCACAGTGAGAACACAACCACTGTTCAAGGAATCTTGGGAAGATTATCCTGGATTCCAGGCTTTGCTGCGCGGTCAAAGATGTTGTTGACTGTGCGGAGACCGCAATGACACTGCTGAGATTGCTGGAGTGGGGGTTGCTGGGAGGGGTGAAATGCTTTCGCGAAGACACGGAGGATTTTGCGACCTTGATGGATTTGCTCTCGACTTCCTTTCCTGGATTAATAATAGCAGTGTAAAAATCTGAAGATTATAGATCGATGATCACACAATGAAGTGTAGAGACTTGATAATTATTTTGCGAATTTATAACAACAGTCTAACATATGCGAGAACATAACACATGAAAGAGCAACATCAAATTTTGAGGATTAATAGTAACACAATCAAATTTTGTGGATTAATATTAGTATGATGGATTCCAATGTTTAGAAGTGACAGTAACTTTGTAAATTTATAACAGTATGATATTTCGAAAAATCAGAACACCGGTATAACATTTTCAGGATCGTAAAGAGCAGCATCAAATTTCGGGGATTAACAATGACAGTGTCTAAACCCGAGGATCAAAATTAGTATTATCCATAATAGTGCAACGAAATTGTTAGAGTCGATAATAATTATGCGATAACAGTATAATATTCTAAGGATTGGCAGCAGCAATATAACATTGTAAAAATCGAAGACAACAGTAGAAACTATTGAAGGTCAGTAATAACAGAACACGCGCGCACAATCTTGAGGATTGAGAGTAACATAAAATTTATATCAACAATCGTTTCATAAGCGATAACGTCAAATTTCACGAATGGAGGAACAACAAACGAAAAATTCTTTTTCAAGATCCTCAAACGAAAAACTACAAAAATCCAGAGAGAGGAAGAATAAAAGGAAAAAGATGCGAAAAGAACGTAACATGAATTCCAGTTGGAAGTGTCCCGACCGATGTTAGGTCTGTCCTAAGATTCCTGGATCTAGTTTCTGTGCAAAAAGGACGTGCTATCCCTTGTGTCCATCACGAACGAAACAAAATCGATTCTCGTCGAGGAATTCCGTTTCGTTCGGACGTGCCCGTCAATTCTCTTTTTTTTCTTGTTCATTTTTTTACCCGTTCTCTCACCCATTCTCTTTCCTTTTTCTCTCTCGGATTTTTTTCTCTTCTTCTCTCTTGCCCATTGTTTCCTTTATCCTGGTCCACATATTTTTTCGTTCTCTAACAACTTGCTGTTAGACATTAGCAGGCGTCAATCGTGAATATTTTGTGAGTTGATTCGATCAACTATTTTTATATAAAAAATCTTACTTGGCAATTGCTACAAATTGTAACACTGTGTTGATCAGAGCGCAGATTTTTATTCTGGATATTTCTTTTCCTCCATTGCTCTTCATCATTCATTTTCTACTTAATTTTTACTAAAATAATCAAATATCTCAATTGCAATTTTTTTCTGTTTTGATTATTCTGAAAAGTTGAATGTATCGACATACCAAAATTTTTTTAATTGTTCCTCTGTTTTAAATCGCACGTACCCAATTTTGTCGTGAATGCGCAAGTCTAATCATTACAACCTACAATTCCAAAGAAATGCCTAACAAAAAGAAGGACACGCGATTCCTGATGGATGTTATTTACAGCTGCTCGCATCGGCAGCTTTACTTCATCATCCTAATCGTCCCGAAGACGCGATCGCAAGAGAGAAAGAACGATCGCGCCGTACAGGTATACATGGAACGAATGACAGAGAAAGTCATATGTAGTAAGAGAGGTAGTGGAAAGTCGGGTGTGGATGCCGCGAGGAGAGGAAATTGAAGTCGAGAGGAAATCCTCGAGGGAGACACGAGGAGAAGGTATACATGTATAGCGTAGTAGTATACGGGGACCGTATTTCACGGGGAACGAATCAATCGCGCGCGACCTCCAGAATCGTTTGCAGGCAGGCGAAACGAACGGGAAGAAGGAAAATAAATGAAAGGGAAAAACGAAAGAAAGAAATGGGGAAAAGGGGAGGATAGAAGGAATAACTGCGGGTCACTCGCGTGATGCCCAAAGCGAGAAACGACTGGACAGGAGTCCTCCGGATGTCCGGATGTCGTGGGATGTGCCGGGATGTCGGGTACCAGAACCGCCATCCGGATATCCGGTTCAAACGCCCGTCTACCCCCTTTTGTGAGACTCCAACATCGAACTGACCCGAATCATTCGCCTCGAATACCTCTCCTCTACGTTGCCCTGTCGGCATGCTCCTTTTCTCTTCCCTCGTACTCGGTTAGGTTTCTTTCTTGTCCCGAAGGAGCTCGAGATCTTCATCTCCTTTTATGGATTCTTTTATGGATCTTTCTTTTTTCAACATTTTATTCAATCTGCTCTCTCTCTCTCTCTCTCTCTCTCTCTCTCTTTTGTCACGTGGATTTAATTGTCGAACAGTTCCTTCGACGGTTTTAATTCACGTTTGTTCTGTTGGACAATATTTATTCGTTCTTGTTTTCCGCGCATCATGGTCGACAATTTTTTATTCTTCATACGCTTTCTTAACTGGCTTTCATTTTTCGACCCTTTGGAGAATTTCCATTTTTTCTCGTTGTGCATTGTGGTGGACAATTTTTATGTTTTCTTGGACGATTTCTAATTTTTGTATATTTTATCGGGCAACTTTTTGAACAGTTTTTAAAATTTTATATACGCTTCGTTGGACGATTTGTTTCATATTGTAATATTGGACGGGTTTTAATTTTTTATTATTACGCTGAACATTTTTTGTATGTTTAATGAAATAGTTTTTAGCCTCTTGTGTACTTTATCGGACAGCTTTCAATTCGCGTATAGTTCATCGGACAGTTTTTGATCTTCTATGCGCTTTTTATGGGAGAGCTTTTAATTTTCCTACGGTTAATTGGACAGGTTTTAATCTCGTGTACATTTTATTGGGCAGTTTTCAATTTTTCTACACTTGATTCAACAGTTTTCAATTTCCTGTATAGGTTGCCCGATGTTTTCCTATTTCTCTGTAAAGTTTGTACCACGGATTTTTTATTTTTATATATTTCGATCGATACGGTTTAGTTGCTGCATCAAGAGATAAATACTTTCGTAACAATTGTTCTTACGCAGAAAATATTTTCTTCAAATTTTCACTTAAGAAAATGTTTCGAAATGTCATGTGACAAATTAACACGAACGTTATTAAATTCACTAAAAGAAATTCAATCCCATACAAAACCAATGAAAAAGGTAAAATAAATAACAAAATGGCGAACCTAGCACCTTCAAACTGGCCATTTATTCCCTACACAATGGCATATACAAACCTCTATTCAAAGACGCAAACCGATCCATCAGAAGATCCATCAATCGCGCCAGATCGGAGCATCGTCGATGACAAACGTCGCGCTGTACACAGCTCACAAAAGAAAGCGAATGATCCGCATAAAAGAATCCCCCGGGTCGAGCAGCGATCCTCCGGGAAATTAGCGTGGATCCATCAATCCGTCGAAAAAGGGAAAAACCGGTGAATCCTCGCAACATACTAATTTCGACGAAGATAAATTGGAAGCACGAGGAACCATCCTCGTGTATTAACATGTCTTTGTTCATTACGCAATATCAATTACGAACAGAACGGATTGTTTAGAATCTAATTCTGGCATTATTTATTTGCCAGAATGAGATCTTTATAAAACTACCCTTATAAGGGGTGTCTCGATCTGAGAAACTGAAACTTCCCAAATTTATTTCGAATATGATTTTAACATTACGTGTACGAATCACCGAAAATGACACATCATTTTATAAAAACAATATGTCCATCCAAATATTTAGCCATTTTTATCAGAATATTATAACCGAAGGAACAAGTTTCTTAATTTTTACAATTTCAAAAATCGTTAATTAAAAATATTAGAATTCCGTAAACCTAGTGTTAATAATTACAGAAGCGTAAATAATTAAAGTGATAATTTGAAAGAAAGTCAAGAGTGCTGTTAACCTATTTCACGAGACGACTATTTTTTAATTAATCTGATCTATTTTATGGTAACAGCCCATACCGTGCGTCGCGCTAATTATACAGAGTCGGTTCCCCTTTGATCCGGCACGCGTGGGAGGTGCATTTAATTAGCGTGGATGCGAGGAAAAATTCGGCGGCCGAAACCAAAGGGAAATGGAGCGAAATATCGGGGCCACACCGTGCAAACTGCCTGCAAACTGCCTGCAAACGATGCGATCGGTAGATACCATCCTCCGTGGTCGACTTTTCGAGATAGTGGGACAAAAATCAATATCACTTGAGCATTTCATTTATTCGCGAATAATAAAATCGTTTACACGGTGATCGTTTTTTCTAAAAAAGTGGGAGCAAAAATTAGCATGACCATCAGTATTGAACAATGATTAGTATGCCCACGTGATTTCCAATGACTAAAAATTGTCTACAATAAAATCGAATTTCATTTCAATCTAAATAATTAATTTAGAATGCGGATTTAATGCATTCGTTCCAGAAACTAGTGGATGCGATTTAAACCAGTCCGTGGACATCGACATATTATTATCTCGAATTTATTCAGATCCTTAAAAGAAAAAAGAAATTTTAATCCGTATTCTGCTTCTTGCAATTGATCCAAACTATTTTTATCTTGTATGGAGGTTCCGCCGTCTAGTGATTAGGGTCGAGTAGAGGTTTGTTGTGAATTATAGTGTACTGTGTAGAGTTGAGAGGATTGGTTGAGAGATTATAGAGAATTTGATTGGTTGATTGAACTGTAAGATTATTCTTTATGTCTGTTGCTAAACAAGGGTATTGACGTTCAATCAAAGCCATGGTTTGATTGGTATAATGAGCTATATATGTTTCTTGTTTATTTATTTATTAAATAGCAATATATATTATGTCTATTATCTTAATTCGTTTATTGAATTTAATAAATTATGGAGATAATGTAACGATAAAAATATTGTTAATATATCGTAAAAGAAAATATATTAGAATTTTTTATTTATAGATATAACGATTGTATTGGTAATGGATATGCTGGTTGTTCTGGTCAGCTCGCAGGAAATTGCGCGTGCCAATGTTACGGTAACCAATCATGGCAGCAGTTTATTCGATAACCACCTTCTCATCTCCGCACAGTACAACGTTCATAATAGATGTCCTCCCCACTTCAATTACTCGAAAGTTCTAGTCTACACATGGCCAACAGAAGCGAAGTGGACAGTTATTACGACGACAAATGGTATCTGGGAGGTCTCTCCTCGAAAAACAGACTATAACAGTAGGGAAAAGGTAATGTAAAAGGGGGGGAATGGATGGGAAAAGCAGTGGAATCATCGGGGAGACGACGACGTCGCTGTGACGCCAGCCGAACATCACTGAAAGCTACAGTCGGTCACAAAAGTTCAGTTACAGCTACCAAATTTTGGACACTTGAAACAGAAAGACAAAGAAATTCGATATGTCGACTTGTAAACATTGACTTATCCATAAGTTCATAATTTGCTTAAAATTTGTTTCTTTTTTTTTTTAACTTGTTCACAATAAAATGTAAACATACTAACAAGAGAAACATACATGAATCTATAAACAGTTCCCTTAGATGTATATATCGAGAAGTATAATACATAATATTACAATAATGATAACAATTATAACTGCGGATCTTTATGCGACAGAAATGTTTTCTGCATTCGTTGCAAGAAACAGGAGCCACTTAGAGATTTCTCCCTTTGTTTAATAATTTTATTGATTTATTTATCTAATTATTCTACTGTCCCAAACTGCAAAATTACATAGAAGTCCGCAGTCTAATGATAATAAATCCTGTAAATTTGTAGCGATAATCCTGGCTATTTTGTTTTATTGATATTTTCGAAGATAGCCAAATGTAACAAGGTATAATCTCCAGAATCCATCCAACTTCAACTAACCGTAAGATTGCGATAGTAATTTGTTTTGCGTTAGCGTTAAAAATTTTGATGTTCGTAAAATAAATCATTAATTTCTTTTGTGTTTCCATTAAAAAAAAAAGTTTTATTTTGTGTTTACAAGATAAAAGCATTAATTTGTTTCGCGTTTCGATTAAAATTTTTATTTTCTGTGTCGAGCATTCAAAATTCGTGTGGCATGTACATACTTTTCTGACGGACAGTACACCAATAAACGTATGTATAAATCGGAGCGAAAATAAGTATATAGTGTACGTATACACACACAACATAGATATTTTAATAAGAGAATCGTTCAAAAAGAGATTTACTGTATACATATATATATATATGTATATATATCTTATACACATATACACGAATACGTACATATATATATATATGTATATGTATAATGTACTAATAGTAGAACGTATATAGATGACACTCAATAGCAAAGCGTTGAAGTGATAAAAACCGTAAACGGGATCCGGAACGTTGCCGAGTTCCCGTGGTTCGTCGCTGGCCGAACGATCGTCGTCGCGATCGATAAGAGATCGATGGAGATCGACGAAAGCAACGCAAAACCTCGTAGAACCGACGCGATCCAAAGCTCTGAGCTTCCTTTTCGAAAAAAAAAGAGAAAACAAAACGGACCGCTTCGGACGGCATAGTCCAAGAATGATACGTTCTGCTACCGAGTACCTGATTCCATTCATCGAAATGCAATCCTGCAACGCGGCCCTCCAGTGCATCGACTGCGCTACATCGATGCACGCGATCTATGTATACATACGATACGTATGCCTTCCTCGTGATCGTGATCCTGCTGATCATTTTTTCGCTTAATTATCGACCTGTTAACCGGCTGAACCAATTCATTTCCGTTCAATTTCGTTCTTCTTTCGAGTCTTCTTAATTCGAGTTGTGAAGGTATTTTTTCAGCTGAACAATTGCAATGATTTATTAAAAACCGAGCAGTAAAATGATGATTTTTAATGTACGGGTCACAATCGACCCAAGCACCGCCGTCCAAGAGTTGATTTCCCATAACAATTACCACAGCGTGTTTCTTGATTTTCGGCTGAATTTATGTAATTTAAAATAAAAATTCCAGTAAAAAATTCTAAATAAAATTCTAAAATAAAAATTTCAAAGTATGCATACTTACAAGAACTAAATTTCCTACAAAAATGACAGAAGTGTATTTTCTGAAATTTAGTTGAATTCATGGATGTATCCGATTCACGCAAAACTCGTCTGCGCGTCAACATCAATTCCGAACTAAAATATTGTAACATCTCGATTTTATTCGTCCGACGACTTCCTCGTGAAAAATCATTCGGTTAACAGGTCGCAGCCCCTGAATCGCGTCGGTTCTCGATCGACATCGTTGCGCGGACGTCAATCAATCCCAATCAAATATTCTCTGTGAAACCATCGAAATGAAAAACCGGATAAACCAGAACTGAACAAAAACAAAAACATGGGGAAAAGAAATGAAAACTTCTGACCGGTTAGAGGGGTAGAAAATCCGTTGAATCGCGATCCACGACGATCGGCATGTCCAGCGGCGTAATCGCCGGGAATTTCTGGGAGCGGACGATCTCTCTTCTTCGTGCATTTACTCCAATTACTGTTGATTCGGCCGTGCGCGTCCCTTCAATTCCGCCGAGGCGCGAGTCTCGCGAGCAAAACGAGCCTGGCCGATGCTAACCGATCCAAACCGGTCCGAGCAGCGCCGAGCGCAGTCGAGCGCAGTCGAGCGCAGTCGAGGCGAACGGAACCGATCAGAGCCGAACCGGTCCGAGGCTCGTGTTTATGCGCGGCGGACGCTCGTTTTATTTCGCTGGGCGTCGCGCCCCTCGTCGGTTTTTCCAATCGCCCTGTTCCCCTCCTTTCTCGTTCTGTATTCCTATCTCTATGCGTATCTATACACACGCATTTCTTTTCGCGCGAGCGAGCGAGCGAATTCTCGCTCGACCAGCGCCTCTCGCGCGAGAATCGAAACAAACGAGTTCTCGATTTTCCCTTTCGTTCCGTTTCGTTCACGCGTACCCACCCTCTCCGCGCCTTCCTTTAACGTTTCACGTCACTCTGTTTTCCTTTCTCCCCCTTTCGCTCTACCGCTGCTCCCCCGTTTCGAATAGAGATTCCACACACGCCTAACAGCTCGTGGGAAAATATTTTTACTCGCTAGAATTAAGAACTGCAGCCGCGATTCGATGGAACGCTCCGCTCTCGTGTTTGCTCCGCAACGTTCGTTGCGACGAGCGACGGAAAGATTCTTTGATCTTCGATTCGAGATAATCGTTCGATCTTGTTTTCGCCACGTGACGGTCGTCGAAATCATCGATGACCGTGGGAGAACTTCTGGCTGCTGTTCGGTTTAAGGGACCACGAATTTTGGACTTTTTTTAATATGATCCCGTAGATTTTTACGAGAAAATGCCGAAAATCCAAGTTTCAATCCTACGAATTCTAGTAAGGGGCGGGGAGGCCTGACTTGGAAATTTACGTTATCGAAGTCAGGGCTGCTTGTATTACCACCTAGCGGCTGCGCTCATTACACGACGCGCGACGCTCGCGTCATTCCAACATGGCAGCGCCCTTACCTGACAAAACCGGTGAAAATCGCTGAACTTTAAACACGCATAACTTTTGAACTACTGTATTCCTAGCATTGATACTTTGATTTTAGGAATTTTCTCGTAAAAATCTATGGTATTATATAAAAAAAAGTTCAAAATTTCTGGTCCCCTAAACCGAACACTAACCGAACTTCCTATTCGTGTGGACTTTCTTTCAAATGCTCTGTGACGGCCACCAAGATAAAATCTCAAGTAGCATCTGATGGTCAAAAGTGACCAACGTTAACACATTGTATCACATTCGGATCAGAACTGACCCTGTGGCAGGTAATGTCAAATAGCTATGGCTAATGGTTTTAACGAGCACGATTTCGCTGATGGGTTCGTATGATTCGTTTAGCTCGCGGCCACGAGAAAAATTCCGATTATTTTCTTGAGGCCAAGGGTCGAGAGTTAATGTTTAAAGTAGTTTGGTTGAAGCGATTAGTGGATGAGGGTGTGCGCCTCTGGTTGCGCGGGAGCCCTACTTATCTCCTAATGGCGCAGGCTAATCGACTGGGTACTTCTGGGATTGCCGAGAAACCCTCAACTACAAATTACTGCCGCGGGCTCTATTAAAATTTGAAAAATTCAAGAACCGGCTACACCGATCCCCTGACGAATTAATCGGGTGTAGTTCACTCGACGAGATGAGCCCGCGAATACACGGTGTACATCTACTTCAATTCGCGATGTAATGAGAATGGCTTTGTTTATCGAAGCCATCGGTTTATCGAGATCGATTGTATCTCGCTGGGTTTTAATTACTCTCAGAATGCAGAATTTACGACAGTGCAAAAATATCATCTTCATTAAACCTTCTTTTAGACTACAACTTTTTAAGTTCCATCTCTCGTCTATTTTCACTTTTGAAATTAAAATTGATCAGATATTTTGAAGAAATTAATTTGAATTATTTTTTTTTTTATAAATTGTGTGTTCTCGTTTCTTTTCGGTTGACAAACTGTAAAAGGGTAATAATTATACAGAGCGAGAACTCGATTCATTGAGCAAACAGTACAGTTTCATGATTAATTGGTCCACTAAATGAGGGCTTGTCTCATCGAGCAAACGATGTACACAATTAGTTAGTACTCTAAACGAGAGCACCGATGGTCATTCATAGAATAAAGTAGAAGTACGATTCAATTCTTTGATCGAGCTGATGATAGAGGTCTATACACTTGCTAAACTTTGAATGTTCGAAACGAAAATTTCAAGTAAGATTGTACAAATTCGATTAATATCGATTCACTGATTATTTGACAATTCCCAAAAATCATTGAAAACGTACCGCACGAAAAATCCACAGTTGCATGTGCAATACATCCATAAATGGAAAAAAGCATTTCCGTTCGCCCAGAATCAGTCAGTTGCCTAAATTGTGCGAACTATAAAATCACTCCAATTTTGTAAATTGAAGAGCTCTATACATATTGACACTCGCGATTGCTTAAAGCTCCTGGAATCGCCGTCAATCAACGAAACGCCAGAGTGCCAACATTCGCATGAGCGCGAGCGTTCCATCGAATCGGATAGACTAAATGTAAACGTAGCCAGGTAGAACGGAAACCGCGAAGGGCGTCGTGTTGCCCTTCGACGGAGATTCTGTTTGCCCTAAGGACGTGTTTCCGCGTGGCCAGCCCCCTCATCAATCGCCATTCGATCGACGTCGAATCGATTCGAGTAGAGTAGAGTCGATCGCGAGCAAGCGAAACGCGAGACACGATATACACTGGGTGTCCGAAAAATACCTCCTTGAAACAAGCGATTCCTCGGTTCATTTCAAATAACTTTTCCTTTTGCGGAAATATTCCCCGCGGCTTCGTTCAGGAGTTATTCGCGAAAAACGCCGGGCCAATCGGCGCGCCGCTACGGCGGACGATTCGCGGCCTGGCCAATGGCAGCGCCAACGTTCGCCACAGCGGCGCTCCGATTGGCGCGGCGTTTTTCGCGAATAACTCCTGAACGAATCCACGGAGAACATTTTCGCAAAGGAGAAAGATATTTTAAATGATCCGAGGAATCGCTTTCAAGGAAGTACAACGTCTCTCGGAACATCTTGTATACGTTCATTGCTGAGAACACCGATTGCCAAATTAGCACATTTCAAATTAGCGAGCGCGTGCGACTAGCGAACGTGGATCGATTGCATTCCGTAATTTATATACGTTTTGTATGTTTTCTATGAGCCGTCTCGTAGAAGAGTTTAGGATTTTAGTTTAGGAATTGGCTATTCTAGATCGGTACCGAATTTTGCACCTTTGGGCTGATGGTTTGGGGCGAGTAGACTGTGGATCTTCCTGCAAAATTAAAATTGTCTGCATTTATATGCGAGACACGGGTGCCACACGGACATTCATTTCTTTTTTCAATAATTTCAATCAGCCGGAGGTAGCGCGGTAAGATTTTTAGATTCTTTAAATCTCATCGCTAGACAGCGGATCTTCGTGCAAAATGAAAATTGTCAACATGAATTGCAACAAACTGAAGTGAAATAGAAATTATTTTTTGTTCTTAATATGTCTAACAGATTGAAAATAATATAACAGTATATTTAAATTCTTTTAATGTTTTAACTATTTTCAATTACACCTACTCGCTATTGTTATAAACGCATAAAATCCGCTGTATAGTTGTCACAGTTTCGTATCGAGTAATTTTTGTCATAAATGCATAGAGTCCACAGTTTAGTGACGGGTAGTAAAGATGGAGTATGATTTTTGATCAGTTGTTCAAGGTGGAAAGGTGCAAATTCGATTTTAGGGTTTCGTTGTTGCGGAGCAGGACGAACCGAACCAATATCAAGATAGATGCAGATCAGTCTCGAAAATTAGAGGACTGTAGTCGAGTACTTTGTCGACGTTGCCGACCAAATTCAGGATACTTGCCATTTTCGTCCATATCGAGAACCATTACGTTCTTAATATCGTTGTGGGAGGGTGTCTCTCGTTTGCTGCTATAGCAATTGAAAATATACTCGCGTTTGATTGTTAATTGACTCTTCGAAATTTGTAACAGTGGCGGAATAATGTTGTAACCATTTTTGCTTAAGTTACGCTCAGGGCCGGCATTGATGCAAGGGGGCGCCTTGCAAGGTTATTTTTTTAAACAAAATGCATGCTGTTTTTAAAATTTTTATTACCCGAAAATTAGCCACAATTGTCTTTAAAAAATATGTATAGAGAGTTGGGCGCGTAACAAGATAATTTTTTTTAAACAAAATGTATGCTGTTTTTAAAATTTGTAATATTTTTATTACCCAAGAATTAGCCACTATTGTCTTCAAAAAAATATAAGAGGGGCGCTAAATAAAAGAACTTCGTAGCAGGACGCCGACAACGCTAGAGCCGGCCCTGGTTGCACTAAAAAATTGCGAAGAATAACTCTCGAAAGAAAACTGATGATTATAAAGCGAAAAATTATTGTTCTTCTTTGGGAGCTCAGTTAGGCTTTCCAATTAAATTCAAGCACGTATCGACTAGGTTTTCCAGATTTTCGAGAAATTAGAATCGAACAGTAAATTCCGTTTCTCGTCGAATCTCGTAAAAATGCAATAATCAAGCTCGTCGATCACTGTCGCAGCAAACGAATGGTTCGCTCCCCGCTACCCGTTCAGTCTTACCTTTAAGCGTAGTTCAGTTACCTTTTTAAGGACAATCAAACTATCAATTCCAACTAATCAATTATACACAGACTTTTATCAATTTTATTACCAAAACTACCACGAGTTCGTTTGGTTATAATTTTACGATAATTTACCAAAAAAAAAACAAAAAAACAAAAAAAACATAAGCGGCAGACTGAACCGAGAAAAGTACCAAGATTTGATTTTCATGTTCGGTCGAGTTGATTTCAATGGGAACAGAAGCCAAGAGTCTGCAAACGATCTACCGAGCCGATCGAGATCGACAAATGCAACGGTGATACGCACAGCTTGGACCAGCGTAAAAAAAAAATGAAAACACTCAAAACAAGTAGCCTGTTATGCGAATACGTTCAGCGTACCTATAAAAAAAGAGGTCGTGCACGAATTAGTCGAACTGTATACGCGAAACGACCAAATAAACAAACAAACAAACAAACAAACATTAGCGCGAAAAAAATCTTCGAATCCGGACCAATGAGAATGTTCGCGAAAACATAAACAAATAGAAAAACTCGAAAACAAAAAAAAAGGTAGGAGAACAAAGACATGCGGAACAATTTTTGTTTCCGATCGAACGATCGTTTCCCTCGAAGACTATAATAATCGAGCACGGGGCTGGCCACGTCCTTCTGTAAATATTAATCAGTTCGGAGAACGTATCGAGGTTTCTATTCGATTTTACCAGAGGATCCTACCTAACTATCTATCTATATATATATATATATACACACACGCATACACACACACGTGCATCCACGCATACGCGCGCACACACATACATATATACATCTACAATACAATACAATACGCGAATTCGCACTTTGTCTCTATTCTCTCTTTCTCGAACTGTGTACAGACACGGTTAACTATGAATCACGTATCCCTATCTCTAGCACCTAATACGAGCGAAACGTAACGCATACCTACTACTCTCTAACTCTTTGATCTATCGTTCTAGTCCTTTGTCTCGGCAACACGCTGACCGAGACTATTTGCACGGATACACTCGTAGAAAACGGGGCGGAGACGCGGCGCAGTAAACACGTAGGACCATTCCGAAATTTCGCGCGCAGTCTCCCGCTCGCGAATCGATGCCGACGGCGGCGGCGTCTGCGAAACGCCCGGCGACCGGTGCGAAACGCGTTCCGATCAGGGGAATTCGCTAAAATCGAGAGGTAAAAGTTATCCTATTTCTCTCTCTCTCTCTCTTTCCCAGTACCGGATCTCTCACGTGACATTACGTGACACGCGTACGTCGGTGATTGAACGCGCCACGTGACCGTAGAGCGGCGACGCAAGCCTTAGGCTAAGATCACAGTGGACCCGACTTCGTCCGACGTCCGACATTTCAAATGTGTGGGTAGGCCCGTCTGTGAGACTCTTCTGGTTTCCGGTATCGGGCCACTGGCACCAACACATGCCTGGAAACGCTCGTGCGTGTGCGCCGAAGTCGGACGTCGACGAAATCGAGTCCACTGTGATCTTAGCCTAAGGCCATGATCACAGTGGACCCGACTTCGTCCGACGTCCGACTTCGGCGCACACGCACGAGCGTTTTGAATGCCTCGGGAGGCATGCGTTGGTGCCGCAGTGGCCCGAAATCGGACGAAACAGTCGGGGTCTACGGTAGCCGAACCTTTTCAAGTGCTTCGAGAGAGGTCTCAATAGGACCCAACCCATGGGACAACCGAAGTCGGACGATGGTCGGCGGAAAATCATTTTGTTTTTCGTCCGACTCGTCCGACGCGTACACGTTCTATAGTAGAATCCGACATCGGGCCACCGCGAGAACATCGGCCGACGAAGTCGGTCGTATCGGCCACCAACACATGTCTCCCGAAGCATTCGAAACGCTCGTGCGTGTGCGCCAAAGTCGGGTCCACTGTGATCTTAGCCTTAATCCGGCGACTCGAATCGAAAGAAACCTTTGCCCGGGGATACCGGTGTGCGCCCGCCGCTGCGCAAGCTGGAAATCGGCGGACGAAGAGCCGGATGTTGCTCTCTCGCGGAGAAAAGCAATAATAGCGAGGAAAGAGTAGATTTCCAGAGTGACGATTCTTTCGAGACGATTCCGAGCTAACCGTGAGAGAAAATCCGAGGGAGGACGTTGCTCTCTCTCTCTCTCTCTCTCTCTCTCTCGTGGAGAAAAGTTGTCGCTCTCTCGCGGGGAAAAGCAATAATACCGAGACATGGAGTAGATCTCGAGAGTGGCGATTGTTTTTAAAAGAAACCGTGACAGTTTTCCAGGCAGCAACGTCTCGGGTAATAGATCCGCGATCGAGGCAGCCGTGTCTCGCCGTCACGGGATTTTGAAGCGAGGTGGCGCCGATTTTCAGAAAGTAGCCCCGCAGCAGCGTTGCGTCGAACTGAATTACACCCCGAGACCGCTCCCGGAACAATCATCCGCGGCTGCTTTGTCCGTCCACGTGATTCGCGCGGCGGCCAATTGGATTATGAAAGTTTCACGGAACGAACGGTGAGAGAGAGAGAGGGGGGGGGAGGCACGAAGTAAAGAAGCCGGTCGCCGCGTTTGTTTTTCAGGGACGTCGTCGCCGCGAGACTAAAGTTTACACTGTAAGATAGAGAACTTTGTAAAGTATAAAATATATATATATATATAATATATATATACATAGGAGGAAGTGTGGGAAGGGGCTAGCCCTTCGGAGAAAAGGCGCTCAGTCACGCGAAATGGTGAAAAACGAACAAGAGTAGACGAGAACGGATGTTGCACATTGTATCTGAGTTTTGTACCGTGAAGCGAAACATACCACAAGTTCTCTGCTCGCCAGTAGATAGAATATACACGCGTGTATATACGTGAGATGAACAAAAAATATATATATATATTGTATTGTTGCGTTATTGCCTAAAGTTAACGAATAGGTACGTTATCGCGAAGAGAGAAGCCGCTGGGAGTCGTCTCTCGTCAAGAATTTTTTGCGCCCGGTGAGATCTTTTCACGGCTCGACTCCTTCTTCCTCGCCATCAGGAGCGTCTGTCCGGTGATTAGGATGATTGTAGATTACGATATAAATAGTCCTGTTGTAAATAGATGATGAAAACTCGCTGATTTTATGATATACACCAGTGCCACCGTTCGTCGGAAAGCTCGCGAGACCGACGATTTCTCGAAAACGAGTCGAAAATTTCGAATCGAGCTGTAGCAATCCGGAGCAGTTCGATCGAAATCGTTGACGGAGATTTCAAAAGAATATATCCGATTGAGTAAAATTTTTTTTTTTTCTTTTTTTTTTGCGGAAAATCGTTTCGCGGGCTTTCCAGCGGACGGCGCCGAAAAATTCGTCGTTTCGTTGACCGTTTCTTCGCAGGTCGTTCAGAGGCCTCGAATATTCTCGCTGTTCGATCGATTGCTAAGATCCACGGTGGACATCAGGTCCCGATTAGTCTCTAAGGAATTCCGATAGCACGTAAGTCCTAGCCAAGGTAAATCGACGAGTTTGAATGTAACGTCGTTAGGGGAGACACACGCGTACGCGATATACATACACACACACACACATACACACGCGCAGAACGTCGAACGAGACGATCAAGTGGCGAAAATACTACACCGCAGAAATACGGGAACGCTGTCCGTTGAATACTTCACGGTATTTATTGTTCTTTACGCTGTCCCAATTACTAGGCGAATTCCTTTCGCGAGCACTCGACACGAGTCTCGAGATGCCTTTGTTAACTCCTCGCCTTGCAATTCTGTCAGAATCCTGGTTTTTTCTTTTTTCTAATTGCTAGATGTACACATTTGAATAGCAAGTTAATTTTTTAATTTAATCGAGGGAAAATTAACTGAACAGACGCGATTTAGGACCAGTCACAGGTTTGTTTAGTCATTTTTTTAACCGGTTCACAGTATCTTTTAATCCTAACAGTTGTCCGATTAATTTAATCCTAACAGTTGTCAGATTAATTTAATCCTAACTTAATCGTCGGTGGACGATTTGTTTAAATGAAATTTCGGTTAAATAACAATTTCAACGATTCCCGTTCTACGATAAAAATTGTTATGTAATTGCAAGAAATAGTAGACACATAAAAGATTATAAATATATTTTGTCTAGTCTCACACTATTTAATTATTCTACGAAGTCTGTCTCTAATCATTATACAGCGGATATTTTATTTTCTTCCTTCATATATGTTTAATAGGTTGAAAATGATATAACAGTATTTATAAATTTTTTCGAGGTTTTTTCGATTTTAAATTACACCTACTCAGTTTTCTCGTAAACTCATAAAATCCGCTGTCTAGTCTAATTTATTGTTCGTCACCTACATTGTGCTTTCGTTGCTTTAATTTTCGAAAATCAGTTTCGCGGTGTTTCGTCAAAGTTTTCTGTTCTGTGAAAGTTTCGACGAAACAATGGAACGAGATTAAGAATTGTAAGGCGAGATGTTCGCTTTTCCGTGTACCTCGCGCCCGAAAACGTTTCCGTTTCCCTCAGTCCGGCCCGCATTTCGATACATGTCACGCACGAACTTCCGTTATCAGCGACATTCGCGCCATACAACGAAACGCGATTACGTTTTACGTTGCGCCGGTGTGAAAGCGTTCGCGCGATACTCCCTGTATCGCTCGCATCACCGGGAAACACTGTTTAACTAACCCAGAGACAGCCCGGCCCAGGAAGGTCGAGAATTATCAACCGATCGGCTTATCGCTAGTCTTATCGATACCGATAACAGTACTCGGCGATGCACTTTGTCTCGGCGACGATGCGAATGGACTACGATCTACGGTAATCCTCGGTACAAGGTATCCAAAAATATACGTCATTCGGAGAAACGGTTCCCGAGGTTGTTCGAAGTAACGTTTTCCTGTGCGAAAATATTCACCGATGCTTCGTTACGGAATTATTAACGAAAAACCAAAAACCAATCAGAGCACGGCCCTGGCATTGTCCGAGCCGGAATCTCTCCGCAATAGCCGCGCTCTGGTTGGTCCATGTTTCTCGTTAATAACTCCTCGTCGACGCCGCGGGGAAGATTTTCGCAAAGAAAAAAGTAAGTAGTAAGTACTTCAAATTCCCTCGGGAACCGCCTCTATCAAGGACGTATATTTTTGTGATACCCGGTATACGTGAGAAAATTCGTGGAAAATTTGTTCCCTCTGCCATGGAAAGTATGTGGAACATCGTACAGGATTAGATTTATCGGCGAGACAATATTGAGAGACATAAAATAGAATCTTTTTCCATTTCTAATTGTTTGATTAACGAAATTTTTAGCATCGAACATTTTTCCGATTGACGGCATCAAAGTCACAAGCACGGAGATCCGAAAAAAACAAAATGTTTAAGATCGAGTAAGATCTGGTTCGCAAGATGCCCAGCCATGTGCGAAGATCATTCGAGTCTTCCGATTCGTTTAAGCTCGATCATGCGAGAGTATCGATCTTCCTGGACCGTTGTTCTTTCTACGGACCGACAAAGCTTTATCTTCCGTCTTCTATGTATAATTCCTATTGTACAGGAGAGCGTGGGTGGACCCCGTTGGGGTTCCCTCTAAAATCGTTGTAAGACGTTAAGCCGTTTTATGCCTATGCTCATTATTATTGGCATTATTACGCGGTCCGTTGGTCGTTCGCTAACTTCGAACCGCTTCACTCTAAAACAGGGAGGATTGAAAAGATGTGCTGCGTCTCTGTTCGTCCCGACAAGAATAGAAGAAAATCGAACAGCTGGTGGACGACCAACGGACGAGCGACACGCGTTAATTGTTGATGTACGATCTCGTTGAGAACCCCTAAAAAACTAGAGCCGAGGGAAGCTCCTGGCGAGAGCGATGATTCGATAACAATGATATGGCGGCCGCTTGCCACCGACGCAACGGAACGGAGAACTCAGGAATAAGGTGTACACACCGTTGATTTGCGTGTATGGTCGGAGCAGAAGGTGCACGATCAAAATGTAAAAGATATTTTAACTGGTTCCGCTGCTCCGTGAACCGACTCGCGATCGTTTTCTAGAGGTTCCGAGGCCGTTGCTCGGTCGCCGGAGGCCGCGTGTGCCAGTGAGAAACGTAACGAGCGACCGACCGTAAGAATCAATTCGTTGTAATTGAGTCGAAAGTGCAAAATATACAGACAATTAAATGTTATTACACCGGCGAGCTTTTTATTGCAAACCACTGCCACAGAGTCCTACCCCAGTCCCCTGATGGAAGCCCTAACCAAATCTCCCGATAGATCTCCATGGTCCAGTTCATCCCCAGAGTTCTATCTGGGTCCTCTGGCGAAAGCCCTAGACTTTTAGATTCCCTGGCGGAAGCCCTACCTCAGTCTCCCAGTAGATCTCCATGGTCCAGCTTATTCCCAGAGTCCTACCCGAGCCCCCTAGCGAAAGCCGTATCCAAATCTCTTGCTGAAGGCTCTAGCTAGAGTTTTAGGTCCCCTGGCGGAAGCCCTACCTCGATCTCCCAGTAGATCTCCATGGTCCAGTTCATCCCCAGAGTTCTATCTGAGTCTCCTGGCGAAAGCCCTAGACTTTTAGATTCCCTGGCGGAAGCCCTACCTCAGTCTCCCAGTAGATCTCCATGGTCCAGCTTATTCCCAGAGTCCTATCCGAGCCCCCTAGCGAAAGCCGTATCCAAATCTCCTGATGAAGGCTCTAGCTAGAGTTTTAGGTCTCCTGGTGGAAGCCCTACTTCGATCTCCCAGTAGGTCTCCACGGTGCAGCTCATTCCTAGAATCCTATCTGTTCCCCCTGGATAAATCTCTTGGTGAAAGCACCAGCTAGAGTTTTAGGTCTCCTGGCGAAAGCCCTACCCCGATCTCCCAGTAGATCTCCATGGTCCAGCTATGAAAATTGACATGATAGAATTCTTAAAAGAAAATTATAATTTAAGTAGAATTCTCCATATTTCATGTGAAAGCCATTACGAAGATATTCGCTTATCTCTATTGTATTTTGCTTTCAAGTTGTTCCATCGGTGATTTGTCTTAATGGTGTCATAAATTCTTAAAAGAAAATTATAATTTAAGTAGAATTCTTTATATTTCAAGGGAAAGCCATTTCGAAGATATTTGTTTATCTCTATTCTATTTTGCTTTCAAGTTGTTCCATCGGTGATTTGTCTTAATTGTATCATAAAATGAAAAATCCAATACAGAATTAAGTAGAATTAAGTATGTCAGGTTTCCGTGAACTTTGCGAATCATTGCAATTGCATGACGCACCATCGCGTCACCTCGTACGATCTAATCCAGATAAACATAATCCGAAATGTACCATTCTTGGACTCATTCCAATCAAAATAATGTCACAAATCTGTCGACAGATGTGTCGTAATGAAATAATAAAAAACAAAAGAGTTTTCAATAAAAACTTTTTATCATTGGGTTAGCGTCACCTCAAATAGTGATTTCAGAAGTTTCGTTCCAAATGCATAGAATTTAGAATTATCATGCGTTCACGAGACTTTTTACTAAAAACGATCTTGAAACTCGTGTACGGTCCCAATTTTTCAAGACTATTTCCTTATCAGGTTACGCAAGCGTCACGAGAAGTAATGGGTCTGAATTCTTCCGAAAAATCGTTCGCATCTCTTTCCCATGTACAAAAGCAATGACATTGTTACAAGAAGAGAGGCATGCTAAGAATTTCACGGTCTATTATCGTTAAGTAGTTTCCTATGTTGCACAGGCACTAGATATCGTTCGTTCGATCGGGATTCGAGCGATTCCGCGGAACACGAACGTGACAGATTCTTTTTACCGAGAAATCGGCGGAAAAGTGTGTCGCCGGTCGATTCCGCCGTGCGATAACTCGCGATAAGTTGTATTATAAATAAATAAAACGATAAGCCGATACCGGGACGGAAGAATTATTCACGCTTAATCCGATCGGGCGGGCTCGTTTCCGGCCCGGAACATTCATCCGCAGCTTCTCCGCTTCTATTGTTTTCGTCGCGCGGTAAATCATCCGGCGAGATCCGGCTTTCGGGAGATCCCGATCACTTTCGAAGTCCCGAACGGCGAAATAAAAACAATCGGATCTGCCGATTTTTATAGAATAACAGCGAGGGAGCCATTTCCGTGACCGTCCCCGTTCATGGTTATTTATTTCTTCAATTTTTGCCCGCGAGCCTCGAAATATTGGTATTCGTATGAGAGTTCCTTTTGCGGCACCAGGTAACCAGTTCTGCTTTTCAAGAATTACTACACACTCCGGTGTCACGTGACCAAACCTTTGTTTCAGCAGATTGTTCATCCAACTCTTTTTTTATACTGTTCTAAACAAGATACGTGTGTACTAGGGTGGCCTTATTTTTTGACCAAAATATTTTTTTAGTCTCATCCCCCAGAATTGCGACAAGTGTTGAGAGTGGATCGTGGGAACCCGACGCCCATCAAATTTGAAAATTTGAAAACTTGTAATTACAAATTTGAAATTTGAATATTTGAAATTTGAAATTTGAAATTTGAAATTTGAAAATTTGAAATTTGAAAATTAGAAATTAGAAATTTGAAATTTGAAATTTGAAATTTGAAATTTGAAATTTGAAAATTTGAAAATTTGAAATTTGAAGTTTTTCAATTTGCAAATTTGAAAATAAAATAAAATAAGCTCGGCCGAATTATTATACGATTTTCTTTCAAGAAGTCGCGAACATTTCCGTGAGAATTTTTTTTCCTTTCCCCGGTTTCCTTCCTCGCGATCGCGTTTATCAGGATCAAGACCGGTCAGATCGAAACGGGGACTGCAGCAACATTTCGATTCGATCCAACTTCCCACCCCTTTCCCTTCGATTTAATTGCGTGGGGGGATTGGTGTTTGCTCGCGATCGTCGAAGACCGGTGGCAATTGTTTGCGAAAAGCCGCGGCGAAAACGAACTGGTTTTCATCGGTTCCGGTGTACAAATACTAAATTGACTTTCATTACGCCCCGACGCGACACGACGCGACGGGAACGCGTCCGTTAATGGTTCACCGCGGCTAACGAAGTTAATTTCAGCGGGTAGCATACTCTCTCGCTCTCTCCCTCTCTTATTATCTCTCTCGCAGCAACCGTTCAATTTCTCGCGGGCCGAACAATGTTTTCTTCATCGGCCCGCTTCAATACGCAAACAAGTCGGCCAATTTGCTTTTTTTAATTAACGACCCGACCTAAAGGAATACTACTGCCATCCACTGGAACCGACAAATGCATCGGATACAAGTGAACGACGCGGTTCTGCGCGAAAAGCTCGGGTAAGTATTTCCACTGAACTATTGAATCATATGTATACTAATGTATATCTAAAAAGTGTCAGTAAACAAAAAATTAACGCAACACGCATATAAAAGATCCTAATAGCCTAGAAGCGATATTTCAGAAACGGATGAAGAGAAAACTGAGCACTGCAAAAGTCTTCGCTTTGAATGCGTAACAACGCTACAGGAGTGAATAAATAAAAAATAATAAAACTAGTAAACTGTTGTTTATTCCAACAGGTCAGACAACTGAAAATTTTCATCTCACGTAAGATTTAAAAAATCGTATTTTGGCCAACTTTTCGAGGCAAATGCTCCGCTGTGCAGTTGGTCTCCGGACGCGGAACGCGGAATCATTGTCGCGCGGAGCATGCTCGTACCCGCAGACAAATAAACAAATAAATCGGGCATTAGCGGGACGCGTTGCGCGCGAGTAGAGTTCGCGCCTCGTTGGCTTGTTGCTCGTCCGACGAAAAAATCACGTCCGGCCGAGCTAAACGCGTTACGCTATCGATCGGGAACGCGAGACTATAATAAACGATAAGCCGAGCATTCGCCGGAAAATACTGGCCGTCCCGATGCGATGCAACGATCCAGGCGAGATACGAGCGGCACCGTGTCGCCCTCCAATTTACAATAACTCGCGTCGCGCCCAGGCGAAACGTCGGTAACACCGTGCTCGGAATCGGTGCGCGGCGCAGCGCAGCGTATCGCTTAGAAAGAGCGATGAATTACGCGAACGCGTTCAAAATTATTCCGAGAACGAGCCGCGGCACCTTGGACCGCGAGCGAAGGGTTAACCGAGGCCATCAATTATTTTCGGGCTGGGTTTCCGCGCAAAATGCGAAACAAGAGCGAAACCGGGCCGGCGTGTATTTTCCGTAGAACGCCGAGCCGGTCGAACGGCGCGGCGCCGCCGCCTTGTTTTTACGAGTCCCAGGGAATTTTAATTAACCGAAGGTTCTCGAGGAATTAATTACGGAGCTCGCGGGATTCCGCGTTTAGCTCACAGACGCTAGACACTGGAAAAACGAACCTCCCGATACGTACCCTCGGCCTCGGCTAACATAAGAAACTCCGCGAGCGAGCCGGCCAATATCCTGCTGGACGAGTTGACTCGTTCCTCTTCGATCAGCTCTCCTCCTCTTGTTCGTCAGCGCTTTATAACCTCTTTACTGCGGAATTTATTTTGAAAAATCCCTCACAGAAATTAAAATCAAGCAATGACGAGTATACTAGTCGAACGCGGTGCAAATGGTCCTTGTTTAGCGGTCATTTTTTAGAAATTCAGAAAAAGTAAATGTTACAAATATCAAAACGGAGTTCGTAATTTAACAAGTTCGAACTTTACTGAAATAATAAGACACTGTTTCCCGGTTAAACAAATCCTCTTGCTTCGGCATAAAAACCTCGACGGATTACGAGGAAAAGCCGAAGCAACATGTAATAGATTTATTCAATGCAAATAAATTATACATATAATATCATCCTACGAAAGCTCAGGACAACGCATTTAAAGTTAACGCAATTCGACTATTACATCCTGAATGGCCATTCTAATATAAAACTAAGACAGCTCTCTTACCGTTTACTATGAGGTCTCCACGCGCAGTGATCCACAGCAGAGTTCCACTGGAACTCTACACAATTGCCAGCTTGCCCTCAAGACAATCCTTCGCTGGCAGCGCTACAGTTAGCCTTGCGATCCGTCCCAGCTTCGGTATGCACTGCAAAGAAGCTACAAAGCATCCAAGTGCACCAGACTCTCAAATGTGCAACCGGCCTGGTAGAATCCAAGTATTGCCGAACCGAGTGAACAAGGACCCAACGTCCAAAACCATCATTACCCGGGATCACTCGCGGGATACTCAAGACTCAAACAACACTCAAAAGAGTTACCTTATCGCGGAACAAACTCTCGCGTCGTCTCTCGCATTCTGTCAATCGCTCATGTCATTTTCAGTCATCCACAGACTCTCGTATATACATATACACGGCGAGACAATCGTCTTCCGTCACGGTGCATACGATTGACATTATAAAATTATAACACGCAGAGAAATCGCGAACAGTCCTACCATAAATTTTACGAGAAACGAGGAGTGATTACGTTTTTATTTGATAAAAAATTAACAATTCTTTCTTGAAAATAGAGATAGAGAATTATTATAGAAGCTTATAGCTTCGGGAGTTGATGGACTCAGTTGGTGCATTTTAGACGCTCAGGGGTAATTTTTGGGATTTTTTTTCAATGTAAAGGAACGTTGCACAGTTGCAGTATTTTCACGATGTTTTCTTCAATTCGAAAATTTAACTTGAAATCAATCGATTTCAATTCGTGCTAAACACTGGTAGCACTCACCGCTGGACAAATGGCAGCGTTCAGGTAATCGCGAGCGATGCAACTAATAATTGAACGCCACGATTCGAGACGTTGGCTAGCACTCTTTGGTCAGGAGGATCCTCTACGTCCATCGAGAGCTATAGCACTCGACGCACACGTGGTGGACATCGCTCGGACGTCGCGGTTATCGTTCGTCCCTTGACGAACAACCAGGAGAAAAACAACGACGCGCCATTTGCATAGTCTGCCCCGGCAGATAACGATGACCCGGCGCAAGTTGACCCACTCGAAAAGAAATGGCGGCGAGGCTGACGAACAAAGAATTAATGCTAGAAGCGCCAAAGCCAAGTGAAACGTCGATGGGCCCCGCTCCGTCTTTCATAATCTCTCCTGAAACTTGCAAAAAGTCACCTGTTACAACAGAAAACTTATAAGAAAAAATTAATGTCTATGTAACTAATGCAGAAAATTTTTATTTTTCATAAAGATCTGCAGGCTAATTGTAATTATTAAGAAATTAACGTCTATGCAGTTCCTGGTGCTTGAAACTAGTGCAGACTATTTTCATGTAATTAATCAATTATAATTAGCCTGCAGGTCTTTATGCAAAATAAAAATCTTCTGCATTAGCTTCAAGCTCCACGAGCTCCATAGACATTTATTTTTTAATAATTATAGTTAGGCTGCAGGTCTTCCTGCAAAATAAAAATTATTAAGAAATAAATGTCAATGCGCCTGCTGGAAATTGAAGCTAATGCGGACTTTTTATTTTACATGAAGATCCGCACTGTATTTATAATTATTAAGAAATTCGGTTGCTTCAAACTGATGCAATTAGATCGTCGATTAAAATAGCTGAACAAAGAGGAAATCGATCGAACAATAACAGTTTGATAGAAAAGTTGAGCGGCTCTCTACGTGTTTGTGCCCGTCCGATGAGGTTTGATATCGAGAGACGCTATCCGATATCTCGAGCCCACGTCCAAACTACTTCGGATAGGCGCCAAGATCCACAATGCCAAGGGAGGTAAATATCTGTTCGTTGGCAAGAATCGTTGCAGTACGCGGCTCTCTCTCTCTCTCTCTCTCTCTCTCTTTCTCCCACGTTCTAGTATGTGATACATCCGATACCTCTTGACCATGCTCTCCTGCGATTGCATTGCGTCGATAGGTGCTCGAGACAAAAGTCCGCGGAAGTTCTCGAGCTTCTTGAGATAAGGGAGCAGAGCCTGAAATAAATCTGGCCGGCTCGAAGTACATATCAGCGGAAACGTTCCAAGAACCTGCACACTTCCAGCACAAGTCTTCGACCAACAGGCCCGAGTCTATTTGTCCATTTCTTTTAGTCCATTCTAACCCGGTTAGTTAATCTACCGGCCCGCGATGTCCTCCCTAATATCGTTCATCATCCTCTTATCTCACCGGCTTGCCAAATGCCAGTTGCTATCTCCAAAGGTAGCCAGCTATAAATGTCCATTTTAGTTGCGATCGCTTGGAAAATATTTTTACAGATTTGCTAAAAATGTATGAACCATTTTATTTCATCGGACGAACCGCTTTAAACTTTCGTAAATATACCGGGTGTCCCAGTAGACCTCGGATAAATAAAAACCGTATTAAAATCGGTGGAATATTATATTCCGACATTTATGGAAACGTTCGGCCGCTGTAAATGCATGACGATCTTGTTATTAATTATTAGACAGCAACAAACCGGAATGACTGAACAAATTAATTGTCTTTAATATGTTCGATAGATTGAAAATAATATAGCAGTATTTTTGAATTCGACTAATATCTTTAATATTTTAAATAACACCTACTAATTTTTGTCATAAATTCATAAAATCCGACTACTAATTACACAATTGTAAGAACGGTTCGCTGACCGAGGGTTGAAATAATATTTTATTTGAATAGCGGAACAATCCTAATTTTACCCATCTCTGGCCGAAACAAAGTTGGTGTCTGGATGTCTACAACGAAAGAGATCAAGGAGGGAGACTTTGGTGTTACACTCGCCGAGCGTAAATAATGGTGTGGTCCCATCGGTGAATCAGGTACAAGGAACAGGCTTGATAAGGACACAAGAGTCACCATGATAATGGAGATAAACCTTGATAAATCGGTCACCCCGAAAATATATAACAGGACGAAGACGCGAGTCGCCGCGAACTTTTCTTTCGGCACGCGCCAGTCGACGGTCATGACCAAGTTCCGCGGGCATTTGTTCATTACGCTGGCGTTGCTCTGCACCGGTGCACAGTGCGCGGATAAACTCATCGAAAAAGAATGGTGGGAGACCGCGTTGATCTATCAGATATGGCCGAGAGGATTCCAGGACAGCGATGGGGACGGCGAAGGAGATCTTAGAGGTACGTACTTGCTCGCTACTTATCCTAATTACCGTGCCATTAAGTTAATTTGCATCTGTTCAAAATATACGTAAATTCTCAAAATCTTTCTTTCTATTAATTTTATCTTTATTACCATTTTTGTCAAAATTAACTATCTATTCTCAAAATCTTTCTTTTCATTAATTTTATCTATATTATCGTTTTTATCATAATTTACAATCTATTCTCAGAATCTTTTTTTTCATTAATTTTATCTATATTATCGTTTTTATCATAATTTACAACTTATTCTCAGAATCTTTTATTTCATTAATTTTATCTATATTATCGTTTTTATCAAAATTTACATCTATTCTCATAATTCGTTCCCAGAATTTTTCCAAGTTTATCTGTTCAAAATTTAAATAAATTGTCAAAATCTTTCTTTTTTGTTCATTTTAACTGTTCAAAATTTACGTCAATTCTCAAAATCTTTCTTTTCGTTGGAATATTTTTTTTAAGTTAAAATCTTTTCACAAATATCATGCACATCCCTGCGAAATACATATACCGAAACATTCCTATAATTCTTTGCTGCAAGAGACAAAGTAATATTTATTGTTTATCGATACCATTAACAGCATTAGCGAAATTTTTCTTATGGTACATGGTGGTTCGTCTTATTGTTAGATGATCGCCCAAATCAGGCTACTTTCTTCTACAATTGCCTGCATAACAAACGATGCGACTGCAACGGCGGGAAAATTTAAACTCTGCCTGTTTCTTTAATATCGACGGAGCTGGGAGGAACACATAGTTACCGACCCGATCTAATTTATCGTTTGCTGGTTATAGTACCAACTGAAGTTACTTCAGAGTCCCTAGTGCAATGCTGATAACTACACTGTAGATCTTTATGGATCTATGACGCATGCAACATTGTAGAATATAGAATATTTTACTCTGTTTTTTCCCATAATCCTCTATAAAAATGGAAATTTCGAAATCAAAATCACGAAGATCCACAATCTGTTGATAATGTAGGACAACCACGTTATCATTCGATGTAAATTGGTTTTTCTGGATCAAGAGAGTTTGTTATCCACGGAGTATTAAACACTAAACACCGTCGGAAAAATGTGCGCGGAGGGAACACACTGAATTTTTTAAATTGGATCTATGGCTGCAGATCTATAATGGAATTAATTGTTTAAATAAATAATTTGAGCTTTTAGCGATGACGTAGAAAAGATTCTCAGGAATTGTCGAGTCTTCTTGTTCTGTAAATTGAATTTAAAAAATATGGATCTTGTGTGCAGGCATCATCGATCGTCTTGATTACATCCAGGAGCTTGATGTCGATGCTATTTGGCTGAATCCCATCTATCTGTCGCCTATGGTTGACTCTGGATTCGATATCGTTAAATACGATTCCATCAATCCACTATTCGGTAATTTCGACGACTTTGATTCGCTTGTCAAGGAAGCACACGGTCGTGGTAAGTACTATTTTAAATCGTAGAATGCACTGTTTCCAATAAATTGAACCGTTCCAAATAGAAACATTGCGAATTTTTAAGCGAACTAAAAATTTTGTGCATTTACTGCTAAACATGGGAACTAATTCATATCTGTCGTTAGTGACTTCTAAAATTCTTTTGATTTTCATACTGTTCGAAATTACACCCGCCCGTTTTTGTCAAGAATGCATAAAACCCACAGTCTAGTAACAGTAATAGAAATTTGCCAAGAAAAGTAACTAATAAAAGACATTATAAGTTGTAGGAGTCATTCTTATCTTATGACTTCGTCCGCTTTTACTATATCAATCATGGTTCCCTGTTTCAGATATAAAAGTAATTTTGGACCTAGTACCGAATCATTCCAGTGATCAACACGAATGGTTCAGATTATCTGCGAGGCGTTCCGGAAAGTATAGTGATTACTACATATGGGCAAACGGTTCTACCGACCAAAATGGCAGACGTGTGCCTCCTAATAATTGGGTATGTGAATGTTCGTCGAGACAGACAATTTTTAAATGAAATATCGAATTTTCAATTTTAATACTAGACTCCTACCGAGATTCTTATCGTCATATAAGAAATTAAAGGTATTTTTTATCACAGCGAATTTAATTTAATTCCTCTATCAAACAGTTAATTTTGTTGACCGGTACGATTCTAAGGGTTGTAATATTACGCTCTCTGCTTTTATTTAGGTGAGCACCTATAGCAACGTGCCTGGATCAGCATGGACATGGAATGGCAGAAGACAACAGTATTATTACCATAAATTCCACGAAAGTCAACCTGACCTGAATTTGAGAAATGAATATGTGGTGGATGAATTACTGGTATAATACCATGTAACATAATTAGTTGTAACATAAGTTCGTTCGGTTATCTTTAATATCTTGTTATCATTTATCGACGAAGCACAGAATTCCAATCAATCAAGTCTATTTTGTCACAAATGTACATACTACGTATTTGCAACGAGTCACAACTAATTTGAACTTAACATTCGAACATAATTTATTCTTGCAACCAAACGTATTTACATCACAACCTAATTGTTGTTATATCTTCAATTTCGCAGAATGTCATCGACTTCTGGTTAAAGAGAGGCGTCGATGGCTTCCGGTTCGGCGGTGTATCGTACTTATTCGAGGACGAGGCTCTAAGAGACGAGCCTGTCGTTGGAAACGGAGATCGCACCAGCGGATTATCTGAAAACACGTATCTTGTGTACAAATTTCGCTCGTACATCAACAATTGGATATTAACCAACAGATCACCCCCAAAGTAAACACAGCAAATATCATTTATTTATCAGTTCTTGTATATTTTTTGTCGTGTTCACCGCGTTGATCACAGAAAATCTCAGAACTTCAAAATGATTTAGTTAAGGAAACTGAAACCGGGAGGTTGAAATTGATTAAAGGAGGCCGTGGATCTTTATGCAAAATAAAAATTGTTCACATTAATTGCAAGAGATAGCAACCAATTAGGAATTTATTTCTTTTCAGTGGTTTTGTTAAGTTGTATGAAATGCGTTGATATTCTTAAGTTCATCTAATTTTACTATTGTTTGAAATTACACTCCAACCATTTTTTCCATAAATGCATAAAATCCACAGTCTACTTATCATGTTATCGAATGAACCTATGAATAAATATCTTATTTTATTATTGAATCTTTTGTTGCAACTCAATACAAGTCTTAATTGTTAATGCTAAACTAACTGAATTGTTTACTTACAGATTGCTGATCGTAGAATCCTACGATTCCGACGAAAAACTGATAGCACTTTATGGTAATGGTACCAGTAACGGTATTCCACCTTTCAATTTCCGTTTTATATCTTCCATCCAGAACTCCAGTACAGCTGAACAGATTAAAAATGTTCTGAAAGATTGGTTGTACATGATTCCCGATAATGCGAGCACGAACTGGGTGGTAAGAAAATGCTATAATAATATGTGGTTAATATCAAATTAAAAATTGATTTTTTAATAATATTTTGTTCAACAATTTCATTGCGTGTCACTGCTCAAGGTTCTTGGAAAACTGCTCGAACTTGTAAATTTAAGAATTTACTTTGCTTTCGCCGTGCGAGTTAACCGAATTTTTCTTGTGTAGATCCATTCTGTTGATTCTCCTAAATACGATGCTATATGTTTAATAATATTTTATGCATCTGAACGTTTTTAAACAATTTTCAAAGAAACCCTCCGAACATCCTTCCAGCTACATTGCAATCTATTTTGGATATTAGAGGTCTGAAAGAAAATCTCAAAATGAAGAATTTAGCCATTCCTTTAAAATCAAATTTCTCAAAAACCGAGGGTGATGAATAGACTGCAGATTTTCATGGAAAATAGAAAAATTCTAAGCCAATTATAAGAAGTAGAAATTGCATAAAAATTAATTTCTCGTTCTAATGATTTCGGTGAATTTCAGATATTCTGAAATTCTACTGTCTTCACAGTTTTGTATTTTACCTATACAAAATGTTTACAAAAGGTGATTGTGCAATTCTAGCTTTCCAATCACGACAACTCGCGAGCAGCGTCCAGAATTAGCCTGAATCGCGTGGACGGTCTCCACATGCTCAGTTTGCTATTACCCGGACAAGCTTACACCTATTACGGAGAGGAGATAGCAATGTTAAACAGAGAGCTATCATGGGACGAAACGATTGATCCGATGGGAAGATCAAGAACCAAAGAAACTTATCAGAAGTACTCCAGAGACCCCGCTAGAACACCAATGCAATGGAGCAGTGACACTTCAGCAGGATTCTCGAACAACACGACCACCTACCTACCAATTCACCAAGAATACAGAACCAGAAACGTGGAATCGCAACGGCAACAAGTACAGAGTAACCTAAACACTTACAAACAGCTCTCTGCACTTAGGAAAGACAAAGTGTTCACCCACGGGGGCTACGAGTTAACTACCTTGAACAATGATCGCGTGTTTGTCCTCAAAAGGTGCGTAAACTATTATGATCATATGTACATACCAATTGTCATATGTCAATTCTGTTCACAGATTTCTGGAGGACCATCCTTCGTATATGGTCGTTGTCAACTTAGGACTGCGCGAGGAGAATGTCAATTTGACAGCGTTATATCCAAAGAGTAAAGCGTTCATGGATATTGTTGTTTCTTCCAGCAATGCTGTTCCAATCACGTTAGTTGAACTCTCTGTTTAATGATTGTTGTAACAATGAACAGGTTTGTTCATAATGAATTTTTGTGTGAGACAATGTCACGAATGAGTCGGTAACAATTTAATTCAGAAAAATGAAAAACAAAAAGTTTTTAAATATAAATCATTCGACGAATAAACACGCGAAGTCATAATTGATGTCCACCCCACTCGTACACTGTAAATGCAAAATAATAGGAATGGGGTGGACAGCTATAATATTATGACTCGAAGCATCTTCCATCGAAAAATTGTCGATATTTGGACTATTATTGCTATAATTTGGTAAACAAGGATCACAAGACAATAAACCCAGACTCATTACAAACCTTGAAGCCTCTTTAAGTATTTGTGATTGTCAATCTCATAGAAGAAGCTGGCAATTTTTAATTAATACGACCAATTCACTGTTTAGGAGAGCAATTCCTACAGAAAAACTGATCCTCAGTGCGAACGCAGCGTACGTGTTGAAAGTCGAAGAGTGGAAGGCGACTACGGACACACCACCAACCACGCCGAAGTCAGGGCACAGTTCTTCTGAAAACTTGATGGCAATGTTACAATTAATAATAAGCAGTTCCGTGGCAGTAATGCTGTCCAAATATTAATCTTTAATTTATTCAAATATTAAATCACATCAAAAACAAGTAAGCTAGTTTTATAAATAATAGTTATAAAATTTGTTTGGTCAATATCAATGATATATTTTGAAAATTGTTACAATATACATATTTTTACAGACTCAAGCAAATACATCTTGAAAATGATTCAAACTAGAACCGAAACGTCGATGATTATTTGATAATCTGTAAAATTGTTTTTTGATTTAGCAATTGATCGAACCGTAGCGCCGAAAAAATTGGAAATTTATTATTAACATTAACACTTTGACCGCCATGTCAACAAAATATTCGCACAGCTATTAATTACACGATTCTACATGGTAGATGTAAAAAGTAAATCGATGGTCAATTGTGCCGGCGATTATAAAAGTGGTGTAAGCAAAAATTCCAAACAGATTGATCGTCTTGCTTGTTATGTAACGTATCACGTCGATTGATTTTACTAATAATTATATAGCGAACTGATAAAATATTTTTTAATTTACAATGTCTCGAAGAAATAAGGCACGACTTACTTCAGTTTCATAATCACCGGCGCAATTATAAAGTTCATTTTCATTGTTGGAGCGATTATAGTGCAACAGTCGTAACAAATTATCAATTCACCCTCCTGCGTTGCCAACTGGTAACGTAGTATTACCACCTGAATGGTAGCCTTGAATCAAACAGTTGCTGCGGGAATTCCTTTCGAAGAATTCGTTATTATTTCATTGTGTTAGGCCAACTCATCAAAGAGATTTTACTCTTTCTCTTTACTTTCTGCATTTATTTCTTTTCAATGCAATTTGATTTTCCAGTTACTAAATCTCCAATATTATAATGGCTAGACAGAAAATACAAATTTTGCATATCAATCGCAACAAACAGATTTGAAATAGAAATACATTCTCTTTCTGAATAATTATATAAATTGTTCTAGTATTTAATTCACCTATTCATTTTTGCCACGAAAGGAAAAACAGTAAAATAAATTTACTCTCGCTGAAAATTCTAAAACGAGTGTTGTTAAAATTCTACGTATATTATAATATTGCAACGCGCTATAAAAATAATAAAAAATAACACACCAACAATTTTCCTCTATTTTTCATATAAATTTGTACACAGCATTCCACACCTTCACCAACGGCAATCGCATCGCCACAAACTGAACAACAATAAATATTTTACACAAGACGAAAACCTCGTTCTTCTTTTACACGTTCCCTAAGGTTGTCCGCTGCCATATGGAAGTTGAAAAGTGCAGAGCAATTTCGGAGAGTCTAACCGCGATACGTAGTAATCCATAGTTGTCGACAGCGAGAAGAAGAAAAGAAAAGAGTTGTCGGTGATCATAGGTGCAACGGTCGTAACAAACTTATCAATTCACCCTTCGGCGGTGGATCTCGGGCGTGCAACATATTATTAGGGATGTGCTGGTTAGCCTTGATTAATTCATTTGCGTCGGCGTTTTCTTCGCCGGGTGAATATCCATTAGCGTTTCGCGGCTGTCCGACGGGCCCATGAAAGAGGCATTACTTCCTGGTCTCGTTTGCAAAATGTAAAATGCCTCTGCGATCCACGGGGTTGCGGAACGATTAATTTCGCGTCTAGCCGAGGCAAACCGAACGCTGTTGTTATGTTCGCTAAAACAACGCCGGAGAGGGCAGTCAGCTTCGCACGGCTCGCCGTGTGTTTGAACATGTACTGGCCGCTCGAGTCGACCGCCAACAAATTTCAGAGGGTCCTCCACAACGTTCTGAAAGCCCTGAGCTTGCTCTGCACGATCGGAGTGTTTCTACCGTTGTCGTACTCGGTCTACTTGAATCTGAAACGCGACGACTCCACCAGCTTCTCCAAGGCAGCCTGCATGACGCTCGCTTCCATTCATGTCATCGGACAGGCCGCGGTGAGCTTCTTACAACACGATCAGCTGCAGGTTAATTTCCAATAAACTTTTTATTTTCCATAAAGATGACACTGTCTCAGGATGAAAATTCGCTCACTTTATATGGACATGTATCCTCTGATTCCTGTACGAAACGTTTACCAACAAACAGGATGCGATTTTCACGATACTTGCTCGTTCAATTCGCGATAAATTATCCGAACTAGCTAAACATTTTTATTCCCACAGCTTATTTGTGATAATAGAAATTAATTTATTGAAAGTTCCAAGTACGACTGCACGTTAAAAAGTACTGGGATTCTTTTGTTTGTACAGTAATTCATCGATAATTGTCTATATCACGGGCCTAGCCAAAGACAATTATCGCGAAGGGTTACTATTCTTTGACTTTTGCCGAACGTAGAACTGGACACCGAAGCTCGAGAGGCCTCGGCCGACGAGCAGTGAAATCCGATACCGGGTCGAGTATATCGGTGTGAATCACTACTAATCCAATGACAAAACTTCTTTATTTTTTATTATTTTTTTATGGAACTTTCACCAATATATTCGTGGCATTTTTCTAATGAAAATTATACCAAATATGATATAATTGAACTGACTTGTATTATAAGTGACCATATACATATCTGTATATGATCCGAATTATATCGTGTTTGGTATCATTTTAAACAGAAAAATTCCACAAATATATTGGTAAAAGTCGCGTAAAAGAATAATTAATAATAAAAAATACAAAAAATTACACGGGTAAATATCGTCGGAATTATTTCATATTTGGTATCATTTTAATCAGAAAAATGCTACGAATATATTGGTGAAAGTTCCATAAAAAAATATTGGATATGGGTATCTAAATAATTCAAATACGAAAGTAACTTTGA